>JAOPJG010000743.1:0-17632 GCA_027478255.1 Dispira simplex | reverse complement strand
GAAGACGTATCAAACGCAAAACACCAGTCACCTCGTCCGAAGCACTTGTGGCTGGACAAAACAATAGTTATAGAAAATGGAAAACATACCAATAATGACGGAAATGAGAACGTGAGGGAGGAAACCCACAAAACGGAACTTGTCAGTCAGCCACCTCAGTCTTTAATAAGGGTAAAGTAAAAGCGGGTAGCGGGCTGCGAGACCCTTTTCCTAGCTCGACTAAGAAATTTTACCAGTTGAATATAGAAAAAAAAATAGCTGTCAAACGAACCTATGTGTGGACATCATTCCGGTCGTTTTTTTTTTTCGCTTCAGGTGAATGGGTCCGACACGACTGCCCTCAACAATTGTTGATTCGTAGCAGTGGCTGAACTCTGGCTGGTGGTTGGTTTATTTCCTCAAATGTGATAAGCCCCATCGAACCAGATGCCCCAAGAAGAAAATATTAATAGGTTATTCTTTTCCTTTTCCCAATACAAACGGTTGGGAAGAAAAAAAAAGGGCCTGAAGAGTTGTTACCCAGACTAGCGATTGGGTTCACACACCTCACACTACACTCATGGATTCTAAACCAACCAAACCTCCTGCGCTGAACTTTTCTGTGCAACTCTATGTTTCAGATGCATCGCTATGGCTTCGGAGTAATTCGGACATCGTTTACCCAATCTCCCACCTCCCATTTCCAACTCCCCACACTTGACACCGCGGATCTGCTCAAGGCCCCCTTTACAAGGGTCATAGGGGTATATGTGATGAACCTTAACTGCAAACGGGCGAGTTAAAACTGTTCACACCATTATACCACTTACTGCACTGCAATCTCATGAGGCTGTCCCTCACTGCATATTCGACGTCATTGCTGTGTAGTTATTATGCCGAAATAGTGTGGCTGGAAATCTCTATTTAATCTGTGGACCCTTTCCCTTCAGTCTGACCACTCGTTTGCTTTCTGGCTATTCACGATCGTCAGCGTCAACATCATTGTCAACTGTTGTGGGCTGTAAGTGAGTAACTTGTGTGTTACCATGTCGGTTTTACAGGTGGAGGGGTCCCTGGACGCTACCTGCACATCGGATAAAAATATGTATAATCAACATTTCCACTGCAGCGAATGCTAACGTAAAACAGCCTGTTAATTAACGAACGGGTTAGATTTAATGCTTTGTTTCTACTTAGGTGGTTCCGCCACCCGGTGAACCCTCTCTCACCTCCCATCGGGTCAATTTTGCCCAAGAACAAAGGAAGAAATAGATATATAAAAAAGAAATGGGCCAAATTAGTCCGACATTGCTGTTGGGGCACGGGATGGCTTCTCATCGCTCCGGACCGTCATAAACCTAAAATTATTAAATGCATTAATGTCTCCATTCCACCCTGAAAGATACGAGCGGGTAGCTTCGTGGGTTAGGTCGGGTAATTTCATTCCGCTGCGATATTCGGCCTCATCCTTAGCCTTGACCATGGACAGCGCCTCCAGCTTCTTAGGCGGGGGTTGACCCTTGCGACGTTGGCTCTGTATGGCGGCCATTTCTTCATCATGACGACAAAGGTAGCGTTTAACCAGGGCATGAACGTCCGCGCGGGTGATCCTATTTTTACTGGGACCCATCTCGTCCCGGAACCACAGGTAGCGTTCTACTGTCACATTTTGTATGACCTGGCGGTTGGCCTTGCTCAATTGCAGCTTGGCTTCCCGTCCCAAAGCCCGTTGGATTTGTGCCGCCTTGAGTGAGTACGGGTGGGCCGTATCTTTGCCCTTTATTTTTTTTAGCGATTTTTTCTTGGCACTCGGCTAAATAACGGATAATACAAGGCGACATGGGCATTAATAAATACATATGGTTAGTGACTTGTAATAGCTTGGATAACTCTCCCTTCTCCGATATTGTCGGTTATAATCCTTCCACATGCTACAAAGAAATGTTCCTGGGGAGGGGAGAGAATATGACCATGAGGTAGTGTGGACAATGTGTTATGAACGTCGTACGTTGCTGAGCTTTGTCAAGCGTCCACTCACACTTACCATATTGTTTAAATGCGGAAATTGAAATGAAATAATATACGTAAATTTCTAGTTAAAATACTAATGAATACTTTACATTGAAAACGGCGAATAGGCAAATCTGCTAAAAAAAATCAAAAAAATGTGACCACATTATTCTTTTTTTTAAAAAAAAAATATGGGAAGCTTTGGAATATCACACCCAACCAAATATCCTTGAAAAATGCCTACCCCTCCACAGATGTCAGGGATACTGTTTAGAAATTGTTTACCGTGGCGTTATTTTTATAGACCCCAATCCATTTTTAATAGTATTATCACTTTCCCTACTATTTTCTGTCTGGAGACAATAGATTATAAACTTGGGTAGGATTAGGGTCGGGAAAATGAGAAATTCAGCCATCTGGCGTATAGATAGATTAAAATAGCAAGATTGGCTGTAGGAAAAAGTTACCAATAACATAAATTGTTCGGGTGGCTATACTCCATGCTAGAATTAATATGTCACTGATAGTGGAAATGTTAAAAAAAATATGAAATGCTGAACAGTGCCTAGAATTTTTCAGAAAAATTGGCAATTTTTCCCTTCCTTACCCTTTCATGCCGATTCCTATGGATCATACCCTGGAGATGGTGAAAGAATTGTTTGGTTTTTCGGCGCACGCCCTTACTTTGATGAAGTGATTCCGATAGTTCAGCATGGTACGTCGTCCACCGTCGGCGTAGTCCCCTACTAGTACTCTTTTCCCTGGAAGGCCCCCGCAAGCCTCCCGCCAGACAAAGGTCGGACGAGATGGAAGGCATTAGGGAAGAAGTAATAGAGTCTAGTTCTCGATCAGTGGTGGGATTCTCCCAAAGGGCCATGTTATAGGCCAAAAAAGCAGCATCCTGGGGGTCCAATTCATCCTCTCCCACTTCCAAAGTGGCAGGATAGGTAAAACAACCCTTCGTTTCTACATCGGAATCCCACGACGCCTGGGACATTTCCAATTCTTTGAGAAATTCCGGGTCTGACCGAAATAGTTCGTTGATGGAAAGTGACAGATAGTCTTGAGCGGCCTGGGCCGTCACTGACGTATGCATCGAATAAGACGAGTGAGGTGACTGCGGTTCACGGGTCTCCTGGGGTGCCTTTTCTGCCTTGTGTTCCTTTCGCTGGCTTTGGGTAAACGATTGACGATGCCAAGGAACTTTCCCTGGGGGCTCATGCGTGGAAGATTTGGAGGTCGACGGCCAACCGTGGAAACTTTGACTTCGTGAGAGTTGTTTTAACGAAGAACAGCCTCGTTGTTCAGATTGGCCAATGGCCACATCTCGCCGGAGCCCATAATAAGGATACTGTCGTTCACGATGAGATGATGAGGAACGTGGCATAATGGGCGGCGGTACCGGTACGTGGTGTGCCGAAAGTGGCTTAGATGAGTTAGGGAAATAATTTCCAGGGGTTGCCTCCCCCGAAGTGTGTTGCTTCTCACTACTCACTGAAGCCTGATCCCTCGAAGAAGAATATAAAGATCTTACATCGGATGGAGATGCCACCGTGGCCCGAAAAATCGACGATTCCTGGAATGACCATGGTTTTATGCATACGCCCGGTGGGACTTGTACGGTATCGGGATGAAAATCCGTCCCAGATACATAACGAGAGAAAATATCGTTTATTTCAGGGTCAATGGCAGATTCAAAACTATCTTGCATACTGGGTAACACGTCGCGGGAGGGAAGACCCGAATAATCCAACGAAGGTAAAACAAACTCGCTAACATCCAGATCTTGGCCCGATATTGACAACTTTGAGTTGCATGCCCCAGATGTAAGAGACGGGGATACATCGGTTGGGCTCGAATCCCTTTCCGGTCCTGCCTCCGGATGTTGCGACACACTGGCATTTGGGTGTTTTCCCACTTTCGACGGGTTCGTGAGCGAGATATCTGAAACCACAAGAACTATTGACCTTCCATTCAGCGAAGACATGTCAGTATCCCCCACTGGACTAAATAAACAACTACCCGGAGAAATGTGATGCCAAGGTGGGAAAGCACCAGGAGTACTCTCCGAATAATTGCTTTCCGTATGGAACGGAGAAGTGAAGACCCACGATGGATTACTCCTGGAATTGGTTTCGTCATTGGGATTCCCCAGCGACGAATTACCCATCACCCACACTCCATTTGACTCGTCCCAACGAAAATAGTAATCAGTGGAGTTATGGGAAACCACTCCCTGATGTGTTGACGGCGACCTCGGATCTTCTTGATCAGGTTGTCCCACACTGTTTGTAGGGTGATAACCCGTTCCCGATAAAATGGACCACAAGGAGTTCTCAAATTCCCCCTCGGAAAAAGGTGGGGATGTGATGTTAGGATCTACTCTGAAGGAATCATCAAGTTGAAATTGACCTTGGTTAAGCGGATCCCTGTCGGGGGAATGGGCCAAAGGCCCGGATGATCCTCTGTATGATTTGGCCAGTTTGTTTAACAGACCATGGGGTATACGTATACGTTTGGTCGAACGTGTTGGGGAAGTCGTTTCATGTGGTAAATGGTGCCCCCTCTCCCACTTCCTCGCTTGGGAAGCCGTGGACGTCGACGATCTGGGGGAAATCCCCCTGGGCTGCCTGGTACTATTGTCGTTCCATGGCTTGTAAGATTCAGTCTCCTGGTCCAAGGAGTTTCCGTGACTTTTAGGTACAGGAGTCAACCCGGGTGGGGAAGTGCTTGTACAAGCCGACGATTGGGGACCCCAAGGTGTGATAAATTCGGCATTAGACAATCCTTTTAGCCATCTTTTTTGAACACTCGTTGCGTATTTTTGTTCCAGGATTTTCTCCAGCGTGAAAATATTGTGCTGGCAATGGGCAGCCAGTTCCATGCCGTATTCAATATGCAGTTGGTTACGAATGATGTCGGACCCATCGGACAAAGCGTCATCACCGTTAACAAGGTTCCAATCGGTCTGGAATTGCTCTTCCGATAATACTTGTATCTGTGGTTGATGTTTCGTGGATTGAAAACACGGTTGAAGTGTGGTGTCGCCCTGCTGTAACGTGATGGATGTGTCGTTGAGTTGGGGCGAACGCAAGGCCTGCTTAGAGCTACCTCGGTCATGATCCAAGCGATAATTCGAGTTGGTCTCCGCCTTTGCTACCTCTTGAGGGGACACTTGCATTTTTTTAAAAAAGTTATCGGTTTTAGAAGGTAGCCCGAGTTTCAAGTAGTCCGGAAATAATAGTAAATAGGAACAGCCGATCAGAGGGGTTGGGTAGTGCATTATTTCGAGGTACGGTAAATATATGGACCACCAGTTGGGTGTGGGAAATTCAGGGAGTTTCCATATAGTTTCACGGAAATAGCAATTGTCCGACATAGAGTGTTAGTCACTGTAGGAATTCGATTTAGAGGGAGTGTCCTAGTCGATGGTGTATCACACAAGATCACCCACAATGCCACTGCTGCATTAGTTTACCTTATGCAGCTGTACCTCTTCCTGTGATACCAACTAAAAAGTAGACGTGTCATAACTAGGTGTTATTCTTTGTTTTTTTTTCTTTCGCTATTATAGTCATCTTCCCCCCTCTTCTCCCATTAAAAGATTCTCAGCAAAAAAAAGGAATGTGAACCCATTGGCACATTCGCACACAATAAAAAACGGTGGACTAACGAGGTTCTCTACCAGATATACTCAAGACTACAATGGGAAAGTCGGCTCAAAACGAAAGGAGAAGGGCTGGGAATCCGTAAACAAGAACAACCATGTAAACATTCATCACTCTCGAAAACAAAGAAGTTTACTAGGGGGAGGAACAGGGGAGGAAGAAATAAAAGTAGCCCTAGAGAAAAGTACTGGTTCACTCTGATGGGCTTCTTGGGTAAGGCCAGTTGTGTTGTATTTTCTTATCACTTCCCCCTCGATATATACAAACTATACCAAAAGATTAAAAAAGGACAAAAGTGTGACAACTGTTGATATTATACTTACTGGGAAGTGTATCTTTTGGGTTGTGGGTATTACTCCGCATCGAGAAAAACTCGTAAATAGGCAGAACCTTACCAGCGTAGGTATCACTACTTGGGGGGTGGCCGTGGTAAGGAGCAAAGTCGGAGTGTTCCGACTTATCCAATGCGAGTGCCGTATGTGCGACTATTCGGGAATACGCTACAGTCATATTCTATAAGAAAAACGAGACTACAATGTAACAGTGGATACTATTTTACACCATATGGTGAAAAAAAAGCTGATAGAAGAAAACTGCAGTAACAAAAAACCGGTCGAGTTTTGAACGACACACGCTATATCTCGTGCTCACCCCAATAAGCTATCCCCTTTTGGGGCAAAGAACGATATTTAATGTCAGTGGGTGAGACGTAAGGGGATTGTGAAAAAGTCACTAACCCTCACACTGGTCAAGTGACAAAAATCCAAGCAAACAAATGTAAGAATTGGTGCTAGATACTGGAAAGAACAACAATATGGGAATGGCAAGGGTAATATTAAAATGCTCACTTTGATTGGTAATGTCAAGGCTTGTCCAGCCTGCTTGTCAACGCAATGATAGGCACTATGAAAAAACTATTTAACAATGAAAAAAAATGAAAACGCAAAGAAAGAATATATATGTTAGTAAGAAAACCTCAGCCACCTGCCCTCGGATGACGAAAAAAAAATAATAATGAGAGACCAATGAACGCTCGAAAAAAAAATCGGTATCGACATGTATATCGAAAACACTAAAATGCAAAGCGTGAAAGTAAAAAAAAATAATCATTTAACTAATACTAGGCAACACCCTGGACAGTACATCGACTTGGTTTATCGAACCGTTGACGCTTTCGACAATGAATTTAAAAAAGGCGATAAGATAAAGTTGATGAAAGGGCAAGGAGGAATAGGTGAGGCTTTTAAACCTTCTGGTTGTACCCTTGTAAGTAAATACAGAGAGATGGAGTTCGAAATAAAAGAGGATCGTCCAAAAGACTCATGGCGTTTGGCATCTGCGTTAGCTAGACTGGTCTAGCATGTTGTGGGAAAAAAAAAACTTGACCCAACACAAACAAGGTCGTGGGGCTTACCTTATTGTTCTAAGCGGAAACCTGGTTGAAAAGAACCTTACCTCCAAAAATGGGAATTTGTGCCGAAACATTTTTCGCACGTGTTCTCCCTTTCGTAGTGGACACACTCTCGTTATATTACGCATCGCATGTCGTAGTAATTGGGAAATACCCAGGATCTGGCGTTGACCACGAATCCACAGGATGTAAAAAAAATTTACTTCATCCCATTTAAATATTCCTCTAGGCCAAAGTCGCGCTTAAAGATTGTGGTGAGTAGAGTGCCATATTAGACGAGGAACACAGTGCGTAGGTAGGCTGGTAAAGTATAAGATGTAAACGGAATACCGCTGATGTGGACACAGAGGGTTTTTGCCACCGTGGTCAGTGCTGTGCACCGGACTTACTTTGTAACGCATAGACTGGCATTTAAAAGTAAGTATGCCTTATCATATCGAACAGTGTATCTCTCGAAAACGATTGCTGTCTTAACCATCTCACCTCTCTTTTCCAGTCGTCAATCACCAGTTTACCTGACCATCGTATTTTATCACCAAAGTAGCCGTTCACATGATATCGAGGTGAGTAGAATTATATCGTCACTACGATGAATTATTATTAAGCCCTTAACCCAGGATCAATAGTTCGTCACCTGGCAGCTGGATGATGTTTCAATTAAGTTGGATAAATATATATATCTGAACAATTGGGCAAATTCTTGGAGGATGTACAAAGGCAATCAGTAGACAATTCACCAACCGACGAATGACGCTCTCCCTACCCAATGCAACCGAGTTTTTTTTATCCGCCTATTTCACTACCACCATTCGTTTACACAGACCAATGTACATAAATCCCACGCCATGACAAGGTGCCGATCCTTGTGACATCAACCTAGCTTACCAAAAAAAAAAAGAAAAAAAAAAAAACTCAGCGAAAGCTTCGCACCGGACCAAGTAATATCCATAACGACCTTCAATCAACCAGTGGAATAATCCTTTTTGTTGGCTACTCGTGGACTAGCACAAAACACATCAGCAGACCCCTACTTTATTCGTTGTTCATTTCTGGATTAACGACAACCTTCTACCGCTTAAAGTTTAAGGGTGAGTGATCGGAATAAAAAAATGATGTAAACGATGTCTAGTCCATCAATGAGCTTCAATACAAAAATCGACTGACCCCACCAAAAAAAAACAATTTAAATAAGGCAGTGAAAACAAAAAAAAATTAAGTACATGCGATAATGCCACCATGCATAAGTACTTTTACATGGTACAACTGCTAATTAATCGTCGGTGAGAGTCGGTGGAATGTACTAGTCTGGCCCTGACGGGGCTCCACTGTTATCCACAATATATGGGTTCACGATCACATTTACCATTGCCCCACTGAAAAAAAAAATAAAGTGTCAGCCTCGTATTATTTCCATATCTATTGTGGTGTAATGCATTATGTAGTGGTCAACTCCGTCGAGATCATGTGCAACATTCGGCAAGAGCTATCGTTATTAATTTTGCTTTACGGTCATTATTGTAGACTAGTCGTATTTTAGTAGCAGTGTGATCAGATGTTTAAAATTACAGTCGCTTAAATTAGGATTGAAACATACGAGTATTTATCTACAGAAGTATGATTTCGAAGGGGCAGGACGATATCGTTCCTTGCTATTAACAGCTGGTGGACATGCGCGTACACTGTATCCTGACCAGCTTTTTTTTTATTCTTGTACAATAAAGCGGTGATATTCTGTCCACTGAATCCACCAGTCTCCCCTCTCCTCATTTGTCGTGGAAATTACAAACGTATTTCCATCATCATCAACATCATCATTTATACAATGTACACTGAAACATTGAATCACTCCATTCATTGCCAAAAAGGAATCTTTACACGGAATCATAATAATAAAAAAGTTACTGGTTTAGGTTGGTTGGCATAGGCCTTGGGCATTCATACTTGCGAAATTATAAAAATAACAACAACAACAACAACAAAAAGACCACATTAAGTATATGAATGACCTTCACTTCCTTTTTTGTTGTTTTATTCATCACGGAAAATGGAAGCCATTGAATAATACCGAAATCCAGGATGCCCCAGGTATGCCTACTAATGGCGCATTCGTATTTAAAACCATTGTATCCCCAGGTCCACTACCCTTTTTTTTGGTGATAAAGCACACGTTTTTGTTTCCTTTGTTTTGGGCTTGATAAATTACTAACATTTGATACACATCCTTACACTTGTGATATTTTGGCGTTTTATAGTCTACATTTATAGTGAGTTGTATAAAACTATCGCCGGACTCACTTACCATTATTGGCTGGACCATTTGATCATCACATTTTCCCGCTTATTTTTTTTTAGGTTATCATCACTTTTATCTGCTGAGGCAAGTGCACCAGTGTTACACGAAAATCACCATCCACTCTCTTCGTACCTTTATTATCCAAAAAGTCATGATCAATCTACTGGAAAATGTACCCCCGTATTTTACAGAAAAACCCCTCCGCAGCTGGCTCGCCAAACCGTACCAACAGCGGATTATCACCGCTGGTGCGGTGGAGGTGACCAACCTCTTCTTGGACCGGCTGCTTCTCCTGTTGACCCAGCAGATGGCGGGAGAGTCCCTGGACTTTAAAGATTTACGAGCGGCGACGTTTATATTGATGGGTAGTTCTGCATTCGTGGATGGCATGTTAAAAACGGCCGATATCCTTATTACCCAGTCCTTGACCAGGACCATGGTGATGGGGGTAGGTCCCTGTGCTCCCCCGTTGATGATACCTGTGCAGATGCGCCCTACGCGGTCCTCAATCATTTCTGCTGGATTTGACCATGATCCGGCCCCATCCTCTCCACATCACCCTGTCCCAGCTGAATCCGTTTTCGCCCAATTACGTGTCTTATGTCTGAGGTATTTAGCCGTCAGCCAACGCCGGAAAAGCAGTTCCCTGAATTTGGCTATGTTTAACCAAGAAAACCGGCCCACTCTCGGTAAACCCCTCTTGACTCCGCTTACCATCCGGTACGCGTCCTCCTTGCTTCGGTCGGTTGGAAAACACCTATGGAACCGGATGGGACATTCGATCTCGCTCGTGTCGCTGCCAGAAATGTTAGAACGCCACCCTGATCTACTCTCGTACTTCTCAACAGTCCCTAGGGAGGACGTTCTTGATGCGGGTATGGTGATGGCTCACTTGACCTTGGATCCGGATTTAAATTACGTATGGCAGGAAATTTTAAACTGTCCCATGACCCATCGGGCTTTTCACATTCTAAGGGAAAATAGCGAACTGAACACCCTTACTAGAGCCTCGACCCTGATGTCGTCCGCTTCTAGCTACAGCCCTTACCACCCTGACTTACCCAGACGAAAAAGTCGTTCGGATGCCGGTCGTGATGTCCTTGTAGGACATCGATCCTCTGTACGAGCACAGCGCCCGCATTCCGTGATAAATCTATTTACCAAAATAGGCAGGGTCATGTCATTCGGAAAAAGTAGACCAACAACTTTTTCACTACCACAGCGTGAATCCGTAATATTGCAGAAACCAGACCCTCATATTAGCCCGGTACGGAGTCGCTCATCCTCGTCAGCGCACACAGAGCTGACCCAGTTGTCACGGACCCCCAGTTCCCTCTCAGGTAGTAACGACACCAAAACCTTTCCAGTCCCACGTACGGCACTGGAACAATTTCACGCATTGATGGACGCCACTCGAATGAATCACTTTAATTCATCCAAGACCCTGGTTTAGCCTACTCTGAGCTTGAAACTATAATTAGATCGAAATTTATTATACTTAATTAAATCATCTTTACACTTGTTTCTAATTCGCCAAGTGTATCGTGCTGAGCTTGCACTGTATGCAAGCTCAAGGAAGAATGGGTGTCGGCCTAGAAATATTGTCGAGTTGACTTGGTGACCCTGAGTATCCATCATGTAGGGTATTTGTTTTTGTCTATATAGCGATTTGGAGCCAAGATGTACCAGTTTCAATTTAACCAATAATGACTTGTGAGAGAGCCATTCAACGCTGGCGGATTTTTCGTTATATAGTCGAAAAAAAATTAACCATGCCTACACAATTCAGAGTGGACTATTCAACACACCTCGTTTTTTCGGTTAAAACCTTTCAAAGAACTGGTCACATCAAGGATGTGCTTCCATAGGGGGACAAACCTTGTAGGTATGGTGAAAGTGGTGAAACAGCAGTAACTCCTCCCACCTCACTTTGCCATTACTTTTTTCTAGCATCCACTATCCTTCCTCAAGCCAGATATTATTATCTACCTCTTGAATACTACACCCCACTTTTCGACGCCTGGGAAAATATTCATTACTTACCAATGGTGTTTTCCTACGCTGACCGTCACGAAACATCATCGATATTTCTTTACTTCATGTGTTGCACACCTCACTTCACATGACCTGATCCGCGATATTTCCGAATTGTTTGGCAATTAATATAGTACATTTGACGTCGGAAAGGATGGGTGACGTTGCGCGAGTGCCACCTGTCATTCCCCACCCTTTACTTTTTAACTAGTCGCGCTTAGGGGTAGGGTCACCAACGATGTAGTGGTTTACTTTTATTTTTTTCTTTTATTCAGAAACTAGACGTGATTGGCCTGACACCCGTAGAAGTACATGTACCAGGCAGCCTTTTTGCAATCGGTACCACCACTTTGGTATTTGGTGGGATGTCGGATACCGTATTTTATAGGCAATGTTTTTAAATACTTGACATGCTATATTGTGCCAGAGGTCCATGTATTATTAGGGGTACGACTGGAGTTGCAACTTAATCCAACAAAAGAATAAGGTCCCGTGTTACTCCTTGGGTCGATCTTGGGACGTAGTTCGTTTAACTCACTGTTTAGTACAGTAGGCTGAAGGCATGGCACTCTCAGATTCCCCGACACCTTGATGTCAATCTATCGACGGTCAATAAATGCATACACAATGTATAGAGTTATAATATTTTTGTGCATGGCCATCCCCCTCCCGGGTGAAATAATAACTGGAGTACGGCGTATAGGAGGAATGGTGAATGAAGACAAAGTCCGCTTACTAGAATGCTGATTCTGAACTGGTCTCTTAGAGGGTGTGCGAAAGTGACCCGTTTACAATACATAATGTATATGTGTGGATCAGGATACTGTTTGTACAACTGGCAATGTATCCTTGCTGTGTGTGAGTGTCGATCGAGACGAATTGACAATTAATCCGTTGAATATTGAATCGCATAGCCCAGACCTCCAGTAAAATGACCGAATATATACCACAAGGCTACGAATTCAAATCATAATGTAGCATTTTGTAATCCGAGGTATGCCACACAAAAAAAATCGAATATACTTGTACGCCACTGAAGCGGACGCGAAAAATCATTTTGACAACAAGTTATACCCTTGTCCAGATCCATGGACAACCAGCAGCGTTCACAGATCAATAGATCACATTAACCACCCCAGTCCTCAAAAGGGGTTATTGCCCCTCTCCTCTCGTATCCCTCTCCAACTTGAAAAACACACTTGGAGTTCCATACAGTAAACATTGATGCAGGGTACCCAATTTGGAAACAATCACAACCCGGTCAGTAAATTCTGTACCCAGCCCGACTTTGATATTGAGCGATACAGCTTTTCTCGTCGCCCTTTTTTCTACTCTATATTCAACCGTGCATGTTGTAAGTCAGACACTGTTTACCGAAAGTAAAACAGGGGAAATGGGAGGATACTGGATACGGAAAGCAGCTACTTGCCCAAGTGTGCCTGCAGAATAGTATGTAAATACCAGTGGTTGGTTTTAATTATCTTAATATGCACTACACTTTATTACTGCATTTGATAATGACGGACGCCGACAATGGATCTCAAACAGACCAAAAAAGTGGAAACCCCTCTCCTGCCGCATGATAACTAAGAACACCAGCCATGCATGATTGACTAACGAGGACTGTTTTGTTTTTCTCCTTCACTTACGCTCTCTTTATCGATATGGAAGGTACATTGAAATCCTACGTCATATTGGAACAATATTTCGTGGGTCAGCTACCATTTCCAACACTTTTAAAACCTCAGTCTTTTACCACATCCTGGTGGGTTCTACTCGATAGGAAAAATATATATCGCAGCTGAAGCTCCTTTTCTGATCCGCGATGCTGACATGATCAAGACAATTAGGATCAGATCACAATGGAACGGGTACCATTTCTTAAACTATTACCTAAGCGGAAGAAATTTCTACTCGAACCGCTCTCACTTATTTTTTTTCACAATGACTCACAGTGCGTAGCGATCGACATGACCACTTTGTGAATACCATTCTTTCATTGTTAATTAAAACTTTGCAGTAAACTCATTATGACCAAAAAAAAAAAACCCTCACTTGTCCTGTTCTTTAAAGTGCGAGTTACTTTTTCCAAGTGGAAGAACACTCCGATCTTTATTATATCAAAAAGAAAACAGAAGAAAAGTGCGAATTGGTCACCCTAACAGAGGTATACACATCTGGAGACTGCGGTTTGGGGAAGATCAGTATGGGGAAATGACAACAAAATAGGTAAAAATGGACTCGACGACCTCACTTTGTCCTTTACCCTATCACTAGGTGACAAAGTAGATGACGCTTATAAAGTGGCATGGAATCCTTTTTGAGTGGCTTGATTTCCCACTCCACTAAATGCTACACTATGTCGAGTGTACCGAATTCCCTGATTATCTCATTACTATTAGTGGCATTGTCTGACTTTTGATCACACCCCCCCAATGAACAAGTGGTTTGTGCTTGCCGTGACGACTTCGCTGATGGAGATGGTGATTTTAACTTGCTGACGTTCGAGGATTGATTGGATACTGACTTTAAATACGAGAGGGCATAGCTTATCCCTGACATTGACAAGAGGGGTGACGACGAAGGCTGGATTACAGGTAATCCAATCAGTGAACTTGCCCAGTTGATCCAAAGAGTAGAATATGAGGAGCAGAAGAAGTGAGAAGTTGATCAAATTGAAGCAACTCGTACATGCGTTTTCCATTATAGTAACCGCCTTGGTCAATCGTTATAAAACCGATTGACGTGACTCGTCTCCCCCCCCCCAGGATGAATGAGAGAAAGAATATCGGGTGACTGCACCAATCGTTAATTATTCCACCGTACTGCCTCGTTTACAGCCGACCATCTACTCTCCTTTTTCGGAA
The DNA here is from genome assembly GCA_027478255.1 of Dispira simplex. Lineage (NCBI taxonomy): Eukaryota > Fungi > Kickxellomycota > Dimargaritomycetes > Dimargaritales > Dimargaritaceae > Dispira > Dispira simplex. The sequence continues at coordinate 3,370 of JAOPJG010000743.1, read as the reverse complement.
AAGTAATTATTTTCTTTTCATTCGGATCGTTAAGAAATCAGAGGAGAAGGTGAGTGGATGTCAATAGGTACGGCAGACCTAAGAAAAACTAACAGTTATAGTGCACCGCTGGTTACCGTTAAATCCCAAAGTCGAGAACCTGATGATGAACAATATGGGCACTGGGTACCCTGACCAATGGCTCTCAAAATCTTCCCCATGGGGAAGGGGGGGGAGGCTTGGTGCCCTACCACCAAACAAGGAATAAAAAGAAGATCCTCACCACCCTATTTTCCTGAAAGGGAACAGGGTGTCCTATACTCCATCCATTTAGGTTACAGAGAGGATCCACCTGACCTCAAGGTGACACACACATACGCACGCTGCAAAGGCGACGCATTATCCACTGATACTTTACTATGTCCAAGAGTATTGCTCCACCACCTAACGCCCCCCTTTCCCTCACATTGTCGACTTTGTGATCCCTTTGTGCCAAACTGAGAGTGGATTGGAAGGTTCGACTACCATGGCCTGGGTTTCCTGGCTAGCAGGGTGCAGTAGCTCAGACACCGTCGACCGGTACCAGTATATAATCAAAGTGATCACTTTCTCTCTCATATTATATTATTATTACGGTGTTGCTTGAGTTATTTTATTTTACACATTGCTGATTATTACCTCATATTCTACAGCTATAACTGATTTCACTTTGATCTCTGTTAATTGCTTGGCGAGTGCCTCAGTGGCTAGTTCTACTACCGGTACTCTTCATCAGTGATCACAGCCTTGGATAACTTTGGGTCTCAATACTGGAATTCGATACTATACATACCAACACTCCCCTCCTTGGTTACTTGTTTAACAACTGTGTATACTTGCTGGTTATGACAGGGTGTTTCTCTATCATCTCTTAGTTATTACTGGATAAATAGTGTGCAGCCTGACTTTACCGTCACACTTGTTCACCTATCTTCTTCCCTGATAGTTACAGTATCGCACTTACCTCGCCTACAAACAACTCCCATCTATTCGAAATATATTTTTTATTGACTCTTAACATCCGAGGTATTTCCGCTGGGTCCATCCATCACATCCCATTTTTCACGACGGGCATCGTTGGTGTAGTACCGTGGTGTATTCATCCATCAGTAGTCTTGACTGTGGATTTTCTTTGAGTGTACAGCTCCTCCAAATGGTAAGTCGACCCAGGATGGTTCACGTCCATCGTACTTCCGACAGTGGAAAGTCGGCATAATTCTTAACTGGACTGTAACCTAGACCTACCGCTCGGGATTAATACCGTGACTAAGCAAGCGGTGGGTGAATACTACTTTATTTCCACGTTTGTACTGGCACTGTAAAAATACTTTGGAGATCTGAGCATTGCTGCCACATGAAAGAGTGAATACGGGGGGGGGGAGAAGGAGAGAGTTTATTTCTCCGCCCGTCTGACATTACGCTGCTATTATGCACGGATGAGTGATGGATTTGATCGCAGCAAAAACAATAGCGTGATGGTAAAAGCCAAGCCAACAAAATTTTACTCACTCCGCTCCAAGTAGTTTGCCTACGTTAACTGTAATATTCGTATGGACCCCATTGTTGTTGTGTTTATGGCTTTGCATTTGTTTTATTACATGTAGATACCTTGAAGATCAAAATTACGTCAAGGTAAGTAGGCGACTGTAGACTGTTATAGCTCATCCTGGTAAGCATTTGGATGGATTCGTTTAAAATGACGGATGGGGGGAGAAGGGAAGGAAGGAGCAAAGTAACAGTGCCACGCTTTTTCTCAGACAGTGGGTTACACAAACTTACTTGCCTCATCCCTCTAGGTTAACCATTGGTCTTTATTATCCTACGGAAATGGTGTATATGAAGCGGAAACTATATTTTACCGCATGATCATTCAAGACCTTTTCAAGTGGTGTGCGGAAGAAAAGTGAATAAGGACGGTTGTGTCCATTATTGGTCAGTATTCACTGGTTTTATCCTCGCCGTCTCCACCCCCCGAACTTTGTATTCCACTTTCCTAACAAAATTAATGGTGGTGAACTGAAAAATAAAATATCGAAAATAAAGTCACCATGGATTACTAAAGCGACCGGTTATCCATACCGTGACCTCCTCCGAAACATGGGTCGTATATCTACGGGATAGGTTGTGTTTGCTCCAACATTAACTGGTTGTATTTCTTTCTCTACCTCTTCTCCGCCTTACACTGGATTTGATGAATTGATGAAACTCAAATCGGTTGTCTGGAACCACATTCCGTTATATATTCTGCAATGATTTAATGGGGACGGTTACCCACTGAATGGATGTTTTTATGGGTCCTTCCTTCTTGTGTGTATCTGATGATGAATTGGTATGGTTTTCCGACTACAATTTGTTGATCGTTAGGTCCGCCCTGGAAATCGAAAGCTGATTTCCCCTATTCGCCATCGACCCCTGTTTAACCATTCTCTTGGGCAACTTCGCCGTTGGCCCTTTTTCGCTGATTAAAGACAGTGAGTAGTTTGCATGCATCTTCCCCCCTCCCTCCAGTTTTCTTTTTAAACTTTTCGTCTTCTGGTGATTGATTACATTATATGTTCTAGTATTTTTTTTCTCGCCTTCATTTGATCACCCGGTTCTGCTTGGTAGTATTCGGAAAACCATTAGGTATATTTTGTCCCTGTTTACTGTATGTTTCCATTCACAAGGCCCGGAAAGATCAAGTCTGAACATACCCATAGAGTATCAAAAGGCACTTGTTAGATGTCACTTTCCGTAGTTTTCACTACACTGTAATCAAATTCCACTACTGCCTGATGTACGCCAGCTCGGCCAATGTTGTTCGCCAGATTCCAGTGTTTCTTTCTCTGTTACATGTGTGAAAAATCCATGACAGAGAACCTTTCTACTCACGATCCACTACCCATTGTAATCTTTGTTCTCTTTGCCATGACCCTTTTGGGGTTTTTCTAGATACCCACACTCTATTGGCACCTGGTGACTTCCCATCAATCCCCCCTGGTCGGAAGGACTCGATTTTGTTTTTTTTTTGAAAAGCACAAAGGTAAGACTATACGAACTAGGATGGGTTACGGTTAAGGTTTTTCTTTATCAGCAAGTCATGGAAGAATTGGTTTAGGTTAGCAGATCGCATGGGGAGATGAGTTCGTATGGAGTCCATCTTGCTCTTCATCCATGTGGGGTATAGAGTTGGCCCGTGGAGAGTCTGCGTGACTACTGTACACTTTCAAAAAAGGGTTTCCCGTTGATGAGTCCGTCTCATCAACTGGCAAATGCGTGTTATTCATAGGAGGGTGTGAGGTATATCACTCTCGTCCTTGTAATATATTATTTATATTTTCGGTGGTTATCGTAATAGCGAAAGGGAGTTAAA
>JAOPJG010000742.1:0-17679 GCA_027478255.1 Dispira simplex | reverse complement strand
GCATCCGTGGGAAAGCCCGAGAGGCTTAGGGCGGCTAGGTCGTTTTCCAGCCGAAAGGGCACCAGGGACGGCGAACTAGGGGGTTCTTGGGGTTCCATTCGGAAACAAAAAAAAAGAAAGAAGGTCAAGTGTAAAGAATGAGCAAGGAGCCGTGGTAAGGCTGAGGCTGAGTTGCTTCGGGAGCATATCAAAAAAGTTACAAAGAGAAGGAGAAAGAGGAAGCAACGGTGTTCTTGACCTTGAGGCTGGGTGGGGGGGGTATCGCTTTACGCTGACCCTTCCTCTCCGTCCACCGGCCTGCCCCCGACGAACACACAAGAAAGCCCCACTTACAATGGGTTACACAACTCCTCACTCGGCCACTGCCCAAGCCAAAGCCCTTTATTTTTCCCTTCCACTCTACTCAGCCACACGTGACCCTTCCCTTTTTCCATTACTATACCCTTCCTTTGGCACTAGTGTTGTTTCCAAAGGTTTAACCGGGCGTATCACGTTGTCATTGCTGGGTTGATCATGAGGGGCTTTGGTGGTGGCTCTCACAATCCTCCATTTCCACCGCCATCACCGTTTCCCCGCATTCGCCCATGATAAACGCAATCACCACGAGACCCACGTATATAAACTGTGTACCTTCTGCTGCCAGCATAACACTGTACGTTTTATAACATCATTTTCGTATGCTTTTAGTCGCTTGTGAGTTTTATATATTGGTTCCCATCTCACCAACGCTTGCTAACCTCCTCCCCCTTTTTCGCTTCTTTTTTTTTTTTCTATTTTTTTAAAAAAAAATTCTATTCTTATTTTTTTTATTCTCACACGCTTGCTTTTATTACCACAAGCAAAGAGGTCACCTTCTCAACGCCGTACTTGGTAACACAGCCCCTACGCTGGTGACTTGTTCCTCCTCTTAGGTCAGCCCTGTTACAATCGATTCCCGGTGGGTTGTAGACTTTGTATTTTTTTTTCATACTCCGTTTTATTATTTTGTTGTACTTTTTATTTCCTTTTTACTTGTTCTAAGTTCACTTTTTTTTCCATACAGCACGTGTCAGCTTTCCTCGTTTGCTATTACCAGTATTACCTGCGTAGCTTAGTTCCGCATACGGGTAATTTTGTTTACAATGGACAGCTCATCGCCTTCGTGGCAGGCTCAACAAAACCTGACTCGTAACCCCGTATCGAGCTACCCGACACGTGGTATGCTTCCGAAAGAAGTAAGTGGCTTGTTCCTCTAGACTGGCAGAATTGGCGTGGTTTTTAAGAAACAAAGGAAGCCAGTTGCATGTCCGACCGGTCTGTTAGTTGGCCAAAAAAAAGAAAAAGAAAAAACAAAGCAAGCCGTGGCTGCCTTTGCGGTTTTTTGAGTGGAGAAGGGGGACCTATTCTCCCGCATAGACTGGATAGAGATTAGGTTTGTGTTGGTTATCATTAGGGCGGTTAAATTCGTATTTCCGCTGTACAAATTATTTATAAAGGGGAACAAAGGCCTCCCGATCATCTAATTACTCATCAGTATCAGGCGAATTTCCCATGACTATGTCCATCAGAAAAACAGTGCCTGACATTGTTTCATTTTTCCATCATTTCTTTGGGTAATTCAAGTGATTTTTTTCTTTACAACGTGGCTTGGTGTAGATTGGCTAATTCTCGTTTTTTTTGTGTATCAAATTTGTTTGATACTGATTGATGTTTTTACCACGATCTGATTTTCCACGCCTGCGAATATAAATATCAATTTCAGGAAACGCAAGCCGCAGCATTTCTAAAAAAGTATGCCGAGTATGACGGCAGAGGGACTGTCATTGCTGTTTTAGACACTGGGGTTGATCCTGCTTCTTATGGTCTGCAAACTACTACAGATGGAAAGCCAAAGATTGTCGACGTCATTGATTGTACCGGTTCGGGAGATGTACCCATGAACACCGTGGTGAAACCCCAGTCCACTATAATCGATGGTAAAAACGTTTCCACGTTGCCGGGATTGTCGGGACGCACTCTCGTCGTTCCCAGTCACTGGTCGAACCCCAGTGGCGAGTACCGGCTAGGGTTGAAGTGGACCAACGAACTTTATCCCGACCCACTTATTCGTCGAGTGAGCGGTGAACGACGAGAGACCTTCCAAAGGGAGCATGAAAAGCTCGTATGTCAGGCCCAGATCAATCTGGCTAACTGGCAGGAAAAACACCCCGATTCGTCCAAACCGAGCAAAGAGGAGCGAAAAATAGGTGCGGATCTGAGTGCCCGCGTAGAAGAGTTGACCGACGCCATGAAGCAGTACCAGGACGTGGGTGAAGCTATTGACTGCGTGGTTTTCCACGACGGCGAGCATTGGGTTGCGATACTGGATACTACCGGATCGGGTGACCTTTGTGACGCTCCGCTTATCCGGGATTACCAACTGGATCCCAAATACTATACCCTGGGGGCACGTGATCAGCTCTCCTTCACCGTAAAGATCTATGACGAAGGGCAGATTCTGAGTATCGTGACACCGTCGGGCTCCCACGGTACCCACGTGGCCGGGATTATCGCGGCCCACATGCCTGACGAGCCCGAACTGAACGGTGTTGCTCCCGGTGCTCAACTGATATCCCTGAAAATCGGTGACCACCGTTTGGGATCTTTGGAAACGGGCTGTGGGGTCACCCGTGCCGCGATCGCCCTGATCCAAAATCGGTGCGACCTGGCCAATATGAGTTACGGGGAGCCGTGTGAAGACCCCAACATGGGTTACTTTATCCAATTGGTGCGGGAACAGGTGATCGGTCGCTACGGCTGTATTTTTGTGGCTAGTGCTGGTAACGAAGGGCCCGGTATCAGTACCGTCGGTACTCCAGGAGGAACCTCATCCGACATCATCGGCGTGGGGGCCTACGTGGGACACGCCCAGATGCAATCCGAATACCCTATGCTGGACTATGTCCCCGAGGTGCCCTACACCTGGTCTTCACGGGGTCCTTCCTATGACGGCGATGTAGGGGTGGATATTTACGCCCCCGGCAGCGCAATTACCTGTTTTCCGGCCTACTCCCTCAAACGGGGCCAATTACTCAACGGGACTTCCATGTCCTCACCCAACTGCTGCGGGTGTATTGCGTTACTCCTCTCCGGTCTCAAGGCCACCGGGGCCTCCTATACTCCTTATCGTATCAAGACCGCCATGAAAAACTCAGCTAAATCCGTCAGGGATGCGATGCAGGTCGGCTACATCCAGGTCGACGCTGCCTGGCAGTACCTGCAAAAATTTGCCCAGGTTACCGATTTAGACGTCGACTACACCACCACCGTGCTAGCTTCTACCCCACGTCGGGGAGTTTACCTACGCGAGTTGGACGACACCCAGACTGTCAAGTACTTTACCGTACGTGTGCAACCCACTTTTATGAATCCCATTCAAGATACCCCAGAAACGGAGACCAGCTACAATCAGGCGTTATTCGCGTTTGAAAAACGTGTTACTCTGGTTACGTCGGCCCCCTACGTAGATGCCGCCCCTTATTTGTACCTGAACAGTGGTGGCAATACATTTCCCATTAAAGTGGACCCCACCCAACTCAATGCCGGTCAGTTTTATTTTACTGAAATCATCGGTTACGATTCCCAACAGATGGACCGTGGCCCACTCTTCAAAGTGCCCATTACCATTTGTAAACCGGAACAAGTGGACCCTTCGGCGACCGTGTTTTTCCGGGACATTCACCTGGCTCCGGCTCGTATTGAACGTCGGTTTATTCACGTACCGTTAGGTGCCACTCACGCCTCTGTGCGACTCATTCCTCATAACCACAAACCTACTAACCCTGGTCGGTTTGATTTCAACGCTATTCAGCTACGCCCATCGCGACGCTTCAACGATTTGGGTACCCGGATCAACAACGTATACTTCCAAGGTAACTACGGACAAGGATCCGGCGACACCAAAGTCATCTCGTTCAATTTCTCCGTTCGTGGTCACGGTACGGTGGAACTGTGTCTGAGTCAGTTCTGGTCCACCCTCGGGGAACATACCTTCACCATCGAATTGGACCTTTACGGTTTACAGATGAGCGGGTTTCCTGTATCCGGGAAAACTCCTCTGTGTTTAGAATCCGGTAAATTACTATCCCGCTTGGACGTATCTTCCCCACTCCGTCGGTTAGAAAACATCCGTCTTTCGTTAACTTATGACGGACTGATGCGTGTCTTGACTCCGGAAAAACATGTGATCCGTCCCCTCAGCCAAGAACGCGATCAGTTACCTGATAACCGAACCACAATGGAACTGGTGCTCACCTATAACTACGCCCATTCCTGCGGTAAGCGATCCATCCGAGTGGAAATGTCGGGTTTGGAAGGTCATATGTACGACACCGAGATGGACAATGCCAGTTTAATGGTGTTCAATGCGGCCAAGAAACGTCTAGTCTACCAGGGGTGTTATTCCAACCGGATTCCATTACCCGGAAACGGGGATTACATCTTCCGGGCTCAAGTGCGTCACTGGTCTTTGCAAACTTTGCAGTCATTGGCCGTTCTTCCGCTTCGGGTGATGTTACCCATCACGGGCAAGGCTCCTCGTGGATCGGTATTCCCCGTGAAGAATCGGTTTTCGTGGCCAGCGGAAGTAACCAATGGTAAACCCAAGTGGGAAGGTGGGACCTTTACCTTGGAAAAGGGACAAGAGTTCCCCATTCTAGTCAATCACTTGCCGGTTCTGCAGAGCTTTACCGGTTACCAGCCGGGTGATTTCTTACTTGGTGAACTTGGCGCCACGGTATCCGGGACTTCATTCCAAGTGTCATTGCCACTGGCCGTGGGGTTACCACCCAAGAAACCCTCAGCTAGTGCTAATGTAAACAAGGACAAAGATCAAGACAAGACAACCACGGTATGTAAAGAGGAAGATTCTCCATCATCATCGCCCCGGTCGGTGGATTCCCCAGAGACCTCCACTCCTCGTTCACTCGAAAAAGGGAATAATGGTTTAAGTCCCGTTCTCAAGGTCGCGGAAGTTGACGCCAAGTCATCCACGACTAAATCTGAATCGCAGCAGTACCAGGAAATGTTGTGGGATAGTAAGATCAAGTGGATGACCAAGTGCAAGGACACCGCCTTGGTAAAAACCGTGTGTGACGAGTTAAACCGAGACTGTCCGTCATATTTACCATTTATAGAGTATCAGCTAGATACTCTACTCCAGGAATTATCCTCTGCTTCGACCGAATCCGACAAATTGGACAAACACCAGGCCTTGTTACGCCTAACGGAACACGCGATCCAGGTGATTGATCCACCCGCTCTGGATCAAGCGTTACACTGTCTACCCCCAGGAGAGGTCACTGACGAATACAAGTCCCAGAAACAGGAATACCAAACCCGCCAAAAGCGGTTGATCAAGGCGTACGAGGCTCGTTTAGAGACCCTGCTGGAACTCACCAAAGTAGTGGATGGGGTTCCCACTTCGTTATCTTCCTCTCCGGTCCTCGTCGGTGGGAACGACAAGGACAGTGATGTCGATTTTGACGCCCAACTCAAACAAGGTTTCGAAGAGTACACTCGGTGGAAAAAGGGTGCGACCACCGACCCTAAATCGGCCTTAATTCACGCCGAAGTGGAACGTCGGGCGGGGCGGCACGGTCTCGCTTGGAAAATTCTCCAACAATACCTCAAGGGGGCCAACCTCACTTCATCGTCGGTCAAAGACATCCAGAAAGTCACTTCTGTTCTGGTGGATGTGTTGCAGGAAGCTGGTTACAATTTATGGGCTGAGTATACCAAACAACACATGCTGCATAGTTTTCCCAAGGAATTTGCACCATTTTAGGAATTTTATGTGTGTGTGTGTGTGTGTGACTATCAAGACAGATAACTTGACTGTACACTTTTGAGAGGGTAGGAATTATGTCCTTGGTTTTTTTTTGGCGAGGTTGTTGTTGTGCGAGAGTGAGGGGAGGTAGTAGTGTAGTAATGGCTATGGACAAGTGGTGGTTTATTGGCTGTGGGGAATATTGTATTGCATTAATGTTTAGTCCACCGGGAAGGCGATAAATTTGCAGAATAAATATGTCAAGCGTATCTGTCAATGGTTTACAGGAATTCTCACTCGCTCTAAAAAAAAAAAACTCAATGATACTAGTGAGAAAGGAAGACCATTTACACAAGATTAATCCCAATCATGGAAATAGTTACCATGATATCTTTAAAGGTTACTTAGTATACAATTCGATACACTACAAAATAAAATTAAAAAAACCACAAGCCAAAACAAAGGGCCGACATTCTTTCGAACATGTGTCAGTTTCGAAAACCGGCATAGTTTCAATCCAACGGCCGGAAATTCCCCTCGGCATAGTTGTCAGTAGCTTCGGGTGGGTCATAGTAATCCAGGTAATTAAACCCAGGGTCCACTTGACAAAAGGGATGTTTGAGTAATTCCACCGCCCGGGGTCGGTCTTCAGGCCGAGGCCGAAAACAGGTCTGGATAAGGTCGGCACACTCGGGAATAATCTCTTCGGGCAGCGGCGGAGCAATATCACTGCGAAGTTTATACACGGCCTGGATTTCGTTTAGACTAATCCAGGGCCGCCTACCACTCCACATTTCCAAGACCAAACAACCAAAACTCCAAATATCTACCTTGGCACTGTATCCTTCCTCGCGTACTACTTCGGGCGCCATCCAGAAAAAGGTACCTTGGACCGACATCCGTGAATTGTTGTCATAGGCGAATTCGTAATCGTTGCGTTTGGATATTCCGAAATCGGAAATTTTACATACTCCGTTTTCGTCCACCAAGATATTATCTCCTTTGATATCACGATGAAGCACGTTACGGCTGTGGATATAGTCTAAACCGCGTAACGTCTGGTTGCAAAACGATTGCATAACTGGTTCCGCCAACGGACCGTGTTGTTTAATCAACAAAGCGATACTACCCCCGGCCACGTATTCCAAAAAAATATTCATGGTGAGACGGGTCACTTGGAACCCGAGGTAACTCACAATGTGTTCATGGTCCAAATCCTTGAGAATTTCCGTCTCGTCGTACAACGCCTTGATCATGGCCCGTTGTCGTTTGTTCATTATTTCACTTTTGGCCTGGGGCAGTTGGATTTGCTTTACCGCCATAAATTCCCCTGTGGACCGGTTAATGGCCAAATAGACTTTACCAAACGATCCCTGTCCGATCATCTTACCCTTCATCCATTCCATATTGACCGTGGGTTTATTGGCCGCCTGGTGACCGACCACTTGGATTAACGGCTCGAGTGTACGGCGGTATTGGGTTTTACCACTTACACTTTCCTCTGTGATGTTGGTGATAGGGGTCACGTCGGGAGTTTCCCAGCTCTGGGCCGCTGCCGCTACTTCCTGAGCGGTGGGTGAAGTACCCTCGTCAGGAATTGTTGATTTGTTATCCGAGGTTGGACCAGGTTCCACTTCGGTAATCTGAGCCCCCCATAATCTGGTAGATTTGCGTCGTAATAACCCAGGAAACACCCGCGGGTTTGTCACATCGTTCAAGTGTGGGGAAGTACCAACATGCGGTAACGGAATACTAACCAATTTCGATGTGGGTCGTCCTCGAGCGTCGGACACAGTGATCACTGCCGAGGTTCCCGTGCTAGCGGTAGACACGCTGTCTACCGAAGTAGTGGAAGACACGGGTTGGCCGTAAAACCCGGGAGTTGCTGCTGCTGCGGCCATCGCCAATGGAGGAGGGCCCCATGGGTTTTGGAACTTAGTACCAGGGTCTTGGGCCGCTGAAGCGTGTCGTACGCTGGTCTGCCGCTGAATAAAATGCTGCTCGATAAAGTGACGGCGGCGTTGGGCATCCTGCACGACCCGTCGTACGTTTTGTTTATGCCGTCGTGCGGATGGACGGGCCGTTAATTTATACGAGGTTGAATTAAGTCGGGATAGCTGAGGGACAGCTGGATGCTCCGTTTCCCCACTACTGGCCGAGACTGTTTCATTAACTGGGAGGGTATTCCTTTCGGTGGAAAGGGGCACAATTGGTGGTGCCTCGGTGGCGGTGGTGGGCAACGCTGATGTCTGTTCGTCTTCCCCGGGAACAGGATCCTTTTCTACCTCACTTTCCGTTTCGGGCACAAGGGCAATATCCAGTGGTTGGACGGTGGGTTTATCCAGATCGTGATTGGGGAAAAAGATATCTAGATTTTTACTCATCAGGTCGGTGGTAGGCCGTTGGGTCCACGATTCCCCGGTGGTGGACTCCCAATTATTATCCACCGGTTTTTGACTAGCCGCGGTCGGTCGGCGCGACAGAGATTTGTGGCTAACTAGGGGGCGACCGGTAATGGGGGACTTTCTACTCAACAACCGTTCTGGTAGATTATGCCAGTGCTTGGCACTCTCTGGGGAACCCTCTTGGGCAAACAATCTATTGACTTGTTCCGGTGTCAAAATTACCCCGGTTCTCGCACGCGCTCGTGACCTTGTACCAAAACTACCATTGGGGGAATGCGCGGAAGAAGGACCTGAGGTCAGTTCCTGAGGAGTCGGTATGGACGATTCGGAGGTGGAACGGGAATGTCGCGGTTCCCACGGTTGCTTTAACGCATTCACCGATTTAGGAACTAACTTCATCCCCTGGGCCAGCTTCGCAGGAAGTCCAGAGGGCGGTGGCGGTGGGGCGCGGGTAGAGTGTGGGGCGGCGTCGTACATGCTAGAATTTTCCAAGGCTTGGTCGATTTGGGCAATCATATCAGTAGCATCGTAATATACGGAGCAATGGGATGAGGTGGACTCTAACGACGGTCGCGAAGGAGCCAAGGGGGACCGTTTCGATGTTTCGGTTGACGAGACACTGGCATCTCTGTTGAAGGAAGGCACCGACAACTCCGTAGGGGATATCTGATCTGGGACCTCACTCTCCTCCTGGGTAGTACTTGCCGACGGTTCCCGCCCGCTAATAGAGTCAGCTTCATTGGAATCAATTTGGGTAGGCGGTCCTGGCGAAAGTAACGACGCAGCGGGTGATGCAGGGTTGGGAGAATTGGTTAGAGGACTGGCCCCTCTACTTACCGCTTCCAATCGAGCTTTGTTGAAAGCCGCCTCGATAGCAGCTCGACTACTGGCCCCACTGCTCCCGGTCTTGTCCCCCGCAGGGACGATCGGCTGGGACCAAAGTTCGGTAGACTTGTCCAACGTCGCTGTACTTTTGGATGCATTCAACGAAGGAAGGGGTGGGCCCCACAGATCCAAGTACTGTGGAGTTGCAGAGCTGGTAGTCGTCGTTGGCGCTTGTGACGAGAACGAAGCCGGCGGGGTGGGTTTTCCTGAGGTAGCCGGGGACGACGTTGTATTAGCTTTGGTGGTGGTGGTGGGTGGTGGTACACCATGCCATAATTCGGTAGCATGGGCCGACGCTTTACCATTGGTCCCCAAGGGTAATTCGTTGGACATGATGTGCTGATTAGGGAATAACAAGTTCCAAGCTCGAGGACTCATAGGGGACTCCCGCTTAGCGTTTGTACCCGTGTCATCGGGGCGAATACTCGGGGATGGTTTCGTAGATTTATAGGCCGGTGAGTTTGGGTGGGACGCGGTTTGTTGCCCTCCACTCAACAGAGTTCCGTGGGGGGAAGAGAGATTACTAGAGGTACGGTGATAGAGTATACGACCACCGGCACTTTCTTTACCCTGGGTGGATACGGTGGTATCGATGGTGAGCACCACGGCCGACCGCCTAGCACTCGAGGAGTGTCGCGCACTAGAATTTAGCCGGGGAGACTTGAGATCGTCTGGAGGAGGGTACGATACTAAGGAACCATGGCCACTGTCGCGTATCGAATGGGCAGAAGATATAGAGCTGGTGGAGAGTCGGTCGTTGGGGTTAAAAATGACCGAAGGGGGTGGAGACCGACCAGTGGGACTGGAATTAGACAAGGACGAACGTGAGGACCGATAAGCATAGGACGGGGGACGCGTCAAGGGGTAGGTACCTTGGTGAGGGTGAGGACGGGTGGCCATACGCTGCAACTCTTGCATGGACAACTCGCTCAGTGACACCGGATCCTCCGGTTTATTGGGTAAGGCAAGATAATCCCAACGGCCGGACTGTTCAAAGCCCACCACAGCACCGGTGTCACTAGTGTCACTGCCATAGTCCGACAACCGGTTGGGGTCTCCGCCGAGGGAACTGGGACCGCTTCCCCCACCGGAGGTCCGTTGGGGTGGTGGGGCAAATGGGGGCAGTCCTTCCCAGTGACGTTGTCCATTCCCCCCGGCCTTGTTCTGTACCGACATTTCATCTGTCCAATAGACAGCGGACGGGTCAGAGAGTCGCGACGAGGCTCCCGCCGAAGAATATCCGAGCGCTGGAGAGGTCCTGTGATGTTCACCACTTTCCCCTACGCCGGGAAGACCCTGGGGCTGGTGCATACGCTGGTAGTGGTGGGCCACGTGAATGGCCTGTTTACCCACACTGGGGGGAAGTGGGGAGGTAGGCGGTGCGTGGATAGGAGTACGGGTCATGGACACCACGAATCTTACGCTAGGCGCATCCATATGTTGTCCACGTTGACTAATCGTCCAAATTTCGTCGTCACTAAGCGGGCCTTCACCCACGGGGTCAGTTGGGAGCTGTTCTTGAGCTAAAGGTGGTTCTGTCCATATGGTGTAGAGGTCCGAATTGGGATCGACTCCGATGACGTGACAGAGTCTCTCCCGGATGGCCGCACCATTGCTCACACCGGCAATATCGACTGTGGCAAAACGTAATTCCGATTCCAGTCGAACTTGTACCGAAAACAGGCGGGCCGCTGTGATTCCTCCGGACGCATTGCCACTGCCGAAATGGTGGCCCACAGGGGTGCCTCCACTACCACCATGTGGAGGTAGCGACTTGTTGGACTCTGCGCCTTCTTTGCCAATCGCCCCGTAGACACTCTTCCGTCGGGAGCTGTGGAATGGTTTAAAAAGGGTATTGAAAAATTTGCTACTGCTTTGTCCCTGTCCGGAGGGCAGTGTTCCTTCCTTAATGGCCCGTAAATAAGCTTCTCGTTGATCTCCCCGGCTTCCCCACGTGTTGTACGGGTGAGCCGGTGTATTCGGTAGGGGACCTCGGGAACGGGTGGCTACGGTTTGGTTAGAATGGGCGCTCGGTGGATACCCCTGGGGAGTGGTATGCAGAGGACTCTGACGATTAGGTTTGGTCTGACCCACCGATGAATCCCGCGGGGGAACCATCAATCCGGATGGGGACGGGTCGGCTGGTCCACCAGCGGGAGCTATCTGGTGGTAATCGCCCGCGTTCGTGTAATTCAACGAACTAGAACGTGGAAAAAGGGAAAGGTCGTCCGGCAAAGGGGGTCGTCCGGAGGAACTTGAATTGGGAACAGGCCCACGTGGGGAATAGAACGGAGACGGAGCCGCTACCGCGGGGACATTCGCTACGGGGGTAGGGCCTGTCTCAGAGGTGCGTAGTGGTAAATGGTCACTGGACAAGGAAATGTAGGCAGAGGTGTTCGCGAGATGCTTGGCCTGCGAGGGTGAAGTGGGAGCCGGGGGCGAGAATGTATTCTGTGGGGCTGAGCGTTTACGATTCCCCAATGCGTCGGGGGGTGCATCATACTGCACTTTAGCCAGCCCTTTTCCATACTGGTGATAAGTGACGAACGGAAGTGCCGGTAGTGGAGTGTCTTTGATGATATCCGTTGAAGTTGGGGTACCAAGTACGGAATGGTGGTGAAGAGGGGCAGATTTGGGACCACCTCGGCCGGCCTGGTTAGCCAGGTGAGGGGCAATGTGAGGAGACGCGGTAAACGTACCCGCACGGGTAGTGGCTGGCGGTGGCAGTCCAGCGCCCTTCGTCGTCCCCCAGGAATCCCGCTCTCGTAAACCTGTTTGACCTTCGGGAAGGTTAAGCGCTGTATCTGTTCCCCGCCCTTGGGAATTGATCGACAGTGGAGAAATAGGAGCCGAAGAACACGACGTTTGCCGACTTCGGGCGGGCCGACTGGGTATACCCGGAAGTGGTTTATTCTGGAGGAAAGCCTGTGGATTGGGGGAATAAGTGCTACTATGAGCACTTTGTATATTTTGGCTGGAGGCATCCCAATGGTCTTCGGGATCCGCAAAGCCCGGGATAGGTGGTCGTTCCGGGATATGTACACCCAGCGCAGGTGCCGTAGCATGAGTTGGGTGGGAACCAGATTGACCTACCCCTGAATTGGCCCCGCCGGAGGTGACCCAACGAACTGCCCCGAGTAAACGTGTGCGATCGTGCAATGTGGGAATCCCCATCTGACGAAGCTTGTCCTGGGATAAGTGTATAAAGGCTTCGCCATATATTTTATGGCTGCAAAAAACCGGGGCATAGTGGGCAAACCCCGACTCTTTGAGCCATTGAAACACGTTGGACATGGACCATACCTTATCCGCATCCATTGCGTAACTTGGAGTTGCTTGATTCGGAAGGGGTGATCCACCATGGCCAATGGAAGCAGCCGACTGAAGAGGTGACCCGTGGCACTCTGTAGATTGTGAAGGATGCGCAGCCATTTGTGCGGCTGGCAACAATGCAGTAACTATAGAAAAACTAGAAAATAAAAAATAAAATAAATAAGTATAATACGATGGGTATAGAAACGTTAAAAAGTTGAGTAAAGAAACTGGCACAGATATGACGAGTCTAAAGAAAATTGCCAGAGCGTAAATGCGGAATAAGTTATGATAGATGTGTGGACACAGGGTTTTGTTAAAATTATCCCTTGTTTAATACCGAAAAGGAAACCACAACAGTTTTCTACACCTGGAAGCACGTACACTCTGTATTTGTTATAAGCGGCAGTAGGTGGATCCTTTCCAAACTGATCGGGTCGGGTTTACATTGTTGTACGGGTACTCCTGAGTATACCTTTTCGTCCATACCAATTTTTGTCAACCATAACATTTTTTTGCTTTCAAATATACTATTACACTACTGTAATATCATATGTCAATTAGTGAATTGTGGATCCATATAAGAACCAGATTTGGGTGATTTTTTTTTCAACTATATAGCGAAAAATCCACCCGTGCTGAATGGATCTCTCACAAAACACTATTGGTTAACTTCATAACTGGTATACTCCCATTTTCTCTGATTCCTGCCTCTACTTCGTATATTAGTGCAAAACCCTCGGGTGGAGCAGCCTGCCTGCACGACTTGGCCTCGGAGTACTCACTGTTAAGTGATATTCTGGCTGTTCAGGATGTAATGTTTCTTTACTGTAATTATGGAAATGGCAACTCCATGGTGGTGTGTCATCAGTCAAGTATAAAATAAATGGTCCACAATGTAACTGGTATATTTTGGCTCCAAATCTCTATATAAGCCCAAAAAAATCACACATTTTATTTATAATAATTACCATCATTGTCAAGTACTGTGCGCACCCTCTTGAACCACTCATCAAAACATCTGTGAAAATCACTTTGTTGGAGGGAACCAAGGACCTCATTATATACCCCTATAATCTCATCATCATTGTCAAACACTCTACCCCCCAGTTTTTTCTTGATACGCAGGAACAACCAAAAGCCACATGGTGCAAGGTCAGGAAAGTAGAGTGGTGCTTTAAGTAGTTGGAGTCCAAGCTCATCCATATGGGTCTTGTTATGGTAGGAGACATGAGGTCTTGCATTATTGATGCCAGTCCAGGGATTATTAACGTAAACCCAAGTTTTGTTACATATCATGAGTACACAAGTTTGTCAGCTGATCCCTGAAAACGGTCAAGGAAATGAGGCAAAAGTGTTTACAGTTATTTTGAATCTCTGGCAATAGGGCATGGGGAACCTAAACACTAAGATTTGAACAGTAATGCGACTGGTTGTGGAGGACATTCCAATCATCACTCACAGAAGTATTAATCTCTTGCATAAGCACATTGCATAGTTTGGTGACCTTTGGTTTGGTTTTGGCCACCTCTAAAAACAAGCCAAAAGTGGCACCGCATTAGGGCTGGGTTAATGGTGGACGTGGGGTGTTGTGACTCACAAACTTTGCCATGATAAATAATTGGGGTAACTCAACGAAAACAAAAGATAAACATGGAAAACCGGGACATGTCAGTTTACATGAAAAAGGAGTAACATCATATAAAGAGGGAAGATAAACAATGGTAATTGACCGTAGCTATTCATTATTTTTATAATGAACGATATTCACATTACAATATAAATAATTTTCGCTGGCTGATATAGCGATTTGGAGCAAAGATGTATCAATTTCAATTTAGCCAATAGGATTTAAAAATCTATTCAGCGCTGGTGAATTTCACACTATATAATCAAAATTAAATATCACCCAGGTGGTTTTTTCTGAGAGTCACGTTTAGCACTGACGGATTTTTCATTACAGGGTAGAGAAAAACTACCCACTTTCTTTTATGCAAGTTGAACTTCAAACAAGGATATGTAAAGGGTATGTAGGTGTGGCATTGTAAGTGAAGGGCTATTGTTTGACCTCTCAGAAATTAGTCATAGGCGTGATATAGTTTAGGTACTGACGGGGAAGTTGGGATGACGAACCACTTTTGAATGGGTCGAGAAAGGGTATCACCAGATGATCCTATTCTTGGTCCGAAATTTGAATGTTGCCTTGACTGATTGTTGGCTGAGCCGTGAACTCGCTCGTTTTCTTCATACATTCTTGGTTCATTTTTTTACTCCATTTCTCCGATATATATCGTATTATTTAATGTAGCTCATTACTGAAAACCAAAACGAGTTTATACTGAAGTTATCCACGGCACTTTATTAGTCCATTTTATACCGTTAACGTTCGCGTTCAACATGTTCCATCTATCCCACTTTTCCCTGTCCGCCCTCGTGGCACTCGTCCTGATTGCGCTAACATACGGTTACATTAAACTATGGGGCGGTTCCAAAAAGCGGACATTGATACCTATACTAGGTGTATCAGGGGCCGGCAAAACTGCGCTCTTGTACAAGCTACGTGAAGGCCAAATTGTGGAAACGCGTACTTCAATGGATTCCAATACTTATAACATCGAACTGGAGCAGGGCTCGCGTAGTTTTACCTTGGTAGATATTCCCGGTAACCCACGGTTACGAGCCCAGTACCGAACCAAGTTAAATCAAGCCCGAGCCATTGTGTTCGTGGTGGATAGCGCCCGGGTGGCACGGAACGTACGAGAGGTAGCGGCTTTTCTCTACGAACTTCTCACCTCACCCTCAATTACGGAACCGGCTGTTCCCGTTACCGTACTATGCAATAAAGCAGATCTGCTCACCGCCATACCCGTTGATGACATCCGTAAGCTCTTGGAAGATGAGCTGGACCGACTTCGGGCTACACAAAGCGCCGTGTTGGACACCCACGATGGTCTAGACGGATCAGCAATGGCTCATGCATATCTCGGGTACGAGGGACAAGCCTTTCAGTTTAACCAGTTGGCCAACGACGTACAGTTCGATTCCTGTTCGGTAAAAAAGGATGACTCAAATACACTAGTGGACCTGATATTGTCAGCCGTGAAGAAGCCATAGACAGATAACTGATGGTGGTTCTAACCGTAAACTGATGTATCCCGTAGGCATTCACCCACCCATAAATATATATTTATATATAGGCGACATTAAATTATCGGAGTTTACTAGTGCCCATATCCCTTTTGTTTTAAAGCCATTTTTAATCCTAGGAAAAAGTGAGATTGAGGCCGTTTTCCTAAATTTTGTATGTTAGGATTTGGGTAAACTAGATCTTTAATAAACTAAGGATAAACGCTAAACCTATGCACTATGGCAAGTATAAGATAAGCTAATGTATATAAACGATAAACTAGATACTGGAACAGGAGCTGGAGCTGGAGCAGGAGCTTACATCTTCCAATGAGGATGACCAGCTCCCTCAAGGTAATGCTGATTTGATGGCCACAAGTCGAGGCATCCCCAATGATGGTATAACCTCTTCACAAGGTCCCCCCTTGTCTTGTGCTCCCAATGTGGAGCCAATGGATGAACATTTATCTCCATGACTATTGTTTACATTTTAATGTCAAAATGCTCTTTATTTAATTTCGAATTTGTTACAACAGTTGTTATTCTCTGAGTAAACAATAGCTTTTAAACTAAACTTGTGTAATCAATAAATTAAGGGCGTGTAGAAGCATGTATACATATGTAAACTTGAGTAAACGATAAACTGAATAAATTGCTGTAATGGGAATCGAGCAGGATCTCACAGAAATAATAAACGTCAGGAGCAGATTAGTGTCTAAAGATTTATTCGTATGGTACATGAGGAAATCAATCCATTTTGGGGAAAGTTCCCTCTACGTAGTTGATTTGTCCTAGTATAATGGCTTGGAAATTATGCAAAATTTCATGTGGGATGAACGTGTTCAATCAGAGCTTCTCATCCTGTGGACTTAGCCGGACTCGAAATCTCGAACTGGAAGGTTCCTTTCTTCATCTTGGGTAGCCGGGTGGATTCATAGGGCCTGAGTTAATCGTGATGTGACCAGGGGGACAACCCGCATTGCAAGTCGACTGAGGTTAGTCCGCAGGTTTGCTTTCCCTAAGTATCTGGCGCATACCGCCTTTTTCGACAGTATAGGCAAATGGTTCACCACATCATCGAGAGAAGGGGGAGACTTCAAGTTGTGCTCCCCTCCTCGAGTATTCTTTGGCAGTAGAAAGTGTTGCATGTTGAGGGGTTTCTCCACAACTGGTGCTTGTGAGCTCTTACATAAGCAGTATTGTTTTTCATTGAAAATTCATCCAAAAAAATGGAATCCCCCGTTTACAGTATGACATCAAGCTATTCTATCCTAGCCTACCATTGACCTTTACCGATATGTGGTCATAATGGTAGTGAGCCCTTTTTTTTCCAATCCCGGCAAACATGAAGGGTACTCAACGGTTCTCACTCGTTATTCCCCCCCCCCAATCTCAAAATATAACCACAGTCAGCTTCGTAAACCACCATGGCCATGCACGAATAGCTTTAAAAAAATTTCACATTTAACTTTCCATCCTCGACTGTGTTATCCACTTAATGTCATTTAAGGATTCATGATGCCCCATGGAGTTAATATTTTAATGTCTAGAATATGATGGCTTTAACGCGGGCCACTTAGTGCGTAGTGTGAAGTTCATGTATAACATTCGATATGCGCACAGAATTTATTCCGACTCCCACAACGATTCTTGTGATACCCAACTAGCACCAATAACCATACCGTTTCCATGTAAAGGAAAATCAGCAAAGCTGGAACCATGACTCTCGAATTTGGTTACTACCGTCGGTTATTCGGTTCCTAACCTAAACCTTATCGCCTTCGCGCAAGAAAATTCGCTGGAAAATGATATATAAACCTCCATGTCCCGCTCTTCTATTTAGATACATCACACCTCATCACTACTGACATTCTTCTCCTAGCCTAAAGTCTTGGTGACCGTACCCATTTCACGTATCTCTTTTCCCATTTGTTCGTGTTCCACCGCTGTTCTCCATCCATTACCGTACGTTTCGCTTAGCTTGGTATCGTCATTACTTTCGATATAGATGCGGTGGTCTCGGGTGCCCACGCCGAATCCTGCAACTTCAGAGAGATTCGCGCGTGAAGTGCCATCACCAGTAATTACAACAAGGCTTACCAGAAGGAGATGAAATATCTCGACAACAATCCCAACAGCAATGTTGCTTCTACTGTAACGAACTTC
>JAOPJG010000741.1:0-17683 GCA_027478255.1 Dispira simplex | reverse complement strand
ATGTATATAGCGATTTGGTGAAAAAAAATGTACCAGTTACGAATCTAACCAATAATGTTTGTGAGCAACCCATTCAATTTTGGCGGATTTATCCCTATATGGTCGAAAAAAAATCAGTCAAGTAGTAACAGAACTTAAAAGTACATAATAACCAATGGTATCTTCTGGCTGGAATAAAATAAGGAAAGCAAGGGCCTTCAATCCCACATCACGTGGACACAGTCACATCTCACATGGAATCCGGAGGACCTTCGAGTTTTTTAAAGTGTTCCCGAGCAAAGTTAATGTTGCTCAACAGAGTCGCCGAGGCTATTTCGTATAGTTGCAAAATGGAAATCATTTCCAGGTATTGGCCAAAAATATGGTTAGCTGTGACCTAATACTACCATAATAGTGTCCCAATACAACATTACCAGGTCTCATATGACCCTGGTATACACCGTTACATTGTCCCCTTGGTTTTGGCTCCGTGTCCTCCCTGACCCTATGTGCTTGCATAGCCCCTGTCATCTCCACATTCCATGGAATAACCAATACATACTTATCCCCTCCTCCTCCCTATGATGGGTATCGGAACTTGTAACAGCCCAAGACAAGGTATCCCATACATGTTTCAGGCTGTCCACCCTTGAGTCAGACTATTGCACAATATCATACGAAAACCATCCACACTCTTTTACAACCCTTGTCTTGCTACTTACTCATATTCGGACTGTTGTCAACGGCCATCAATACCGTATTCTTGGTAAAATTGGTAATAATCAAAATAAATCCATTGAGGCGCAAACGGACTAGTTTAAAGGATGTGGTACGGTTATTATTGAGTGCCAAATTGAACCGTTTGAGGGCCGAGGACAATTTGTCATAGGGCACCATATCCTCGGTCTCATTTAAATGGTGACCGGCAATGGATAAAAACGACGTCTTTTCGAATAACACCACTTGGGAAACGTCGGCCACTTCGCAGAATTTTTGTAAATGATCCCGAATGGTATCAATATTGGGCATAATCGAATTCATAATGTGAGACCACGCTCGGTACAACGAATCCTCGAAAATCGAAGTACTGTACACTTCAATACGGAGTCGATTGGCCCGACGCATCAATTCGGCCGTCTTCTCCTCCACTACCGACTGACGGAGTTCGCTAGCCACCAAATCCATCTTGTGCAATAAACAAACCACTTTTGCGTCTTTAGACTGGACCTGAATGGCGTCCAAACACGATTCAAAGTAACTTAATTCACTGCCAAAGTCACGAATTTCCATATCAAACACAAAAATAAGCATTTCCACACTTTTGAAAATGTATTCACGCTGGGTCGAAAAGAAATTGTGCATAAAGGCCTCTTGACCTCCACAATCCCACAGGGTCAATTGGAGATTACCCAATACGCGTACCGTAGAATGTTCGACATCGAGCGTAGGTCCCAAGCGTCGGGTTTCGGTCGGGGAATAGTGGGAGAAGATAATCGACCGCATTGAAGTTTTACCCGACCCGCTTTTCCCCAGCAGGAGAATCTATACATTCCCCCCATAAATGACAAGCATGTACATTTCACATGGTGGTTATGTGATAAACATACAAGTGTTAGTATGGAATCTACTATTCATTCTCATCCCACAACGACTAGCAGCTTTTCACAGAGTAATACTATCGTTAGTATTCGAACCTTGGCCGTTAATCACTTTTTATTACCTTTTTCTTTGACGCACTCATGGTGGCCTGGTTCGATTAGATCTCAAGCGAAGTTGGGTCTAGCTTTAGCGTGAGAAAAAAATGGCAATGGAGACAGTGGAGAGGACAACACGTAAAGTAGGTTGGTTGGAAATTCGACACAAATAATAGGAAACGGTACTAGTACATACAATGCGTTTTTATATTTATTCAAAGGGAAATAAAACCAACTAAAAATATATATATATTAAAAGTAATGGAAAGAACTTGACATTGGCTTTCAACAATCGGTTGATTAGAGGTTTAGTAATATCAGCTTGACGACACCCAACCACCCCTATTTCATCTTTCCCAAAGAGGTGAAGAGGAGGGGGGAGGAGAAAAAAGAGCAGACAAAGTGGGAGGAGTGAGAGTGTGCGATGGGAGGCAAATCCCTTTGTCAGCTTAAAAAACTCGCCTCGTACCACGTTTCCACTGCAGCATTGATTTTCCCTGTATGATGTAATCGATTGGTCCTTTTATTGACACGTACGTCACCTTCCTAAACCATCTGTACTTACGAATACCGTTACTTTTTCTAGATTCTTTTCACTCACCGAGTGGTGTGTTGCTATACACTAGTGGTGGCGTAATCACAACGGGGGTCCTACTAAACGCTACGGTATCTAAATCAGACTTGTATTGATTGATCCACTAGAGGCCACATCATGCCTAAAATATCTATTAGTTTTAGAGGATATAATCTACGCCACTCCAGCCCCGATTTCATTGTTCACGACTGCCGACATCACCATTGTTGAGTTGTTGTTCAAACTTGTTAAATTCGACATTACCCAATTTATCCAACTCATCCTCAACTTGCTCCACCATGGTGACCTCTGGGATGTAATGCATCAGCATATTCTCGATACCATTTTTAAGGGTAATAACCGATGACGAACACGTACGACATGCCCCACGCAATCGCAATTGCACCAAACCAGTCTGGTCATTAAACCCCACATATTCGATATCACCGCCATCTTCCTGGATAGAAGGACGGATACGGGTGTCCAACAATTCCTTTATCATCTGCACCACTTCTGAATCCTCGGGTAGAATTTGGGTATCGGATGGGGTAGTGGGTAATTCATCGGCATTGTAAAATACCGGTTGACCCGACGCGTAGAAATCCATAATGGCGCCGTAAACGTCCGGTTTGAGCAACTGCCATGGGGTATCAGGATCTTTGGTAACGGTGATAAAATCCTTGCCGAAAAATACTCCCTTGACGCCCGATATCAGCATCAGTGCTTTGGCCAACGGTGATATTTTGGCCTCCCGGAGGTTTAGAAACTCTTGGGTGTTTTGATCCGGTTGTAACACAGCGCTGCCCGGTATAAACTTGAGTGAGTCCTGATTGGGGGTCGAATCGGTCTGGATAAACATGGTGCGTTTGGACATGTGGGGACCCAATTGCGACGTGAATGTACGACCGCTGGTTTGGATTTGGATTTGGGGGTGAGCTGTGAGCCACAGTGTATACCAGTGGTGGGAGAGGGGTTGGACATAGCCATTGGACTTATACAACGATGTCAGAGGATTGATTCGGGTAGCTGTACGTACCACAGATCCGGTGGTCAATTTATTACCCAGCTTTTGCCAAAGGGAACTGGTAATAGCTAAAGGGGGTGCAGTAAGAGTCCACATCGTTGAAGGTATTAAATATCGTTTTAGAAAAGGTACTATAAATGGTCACAAAGACAAGAAAAGCAGAAATTAAAAGAATGTTGAAACAAAAGCAGTAAAATTAGGCCACAGTTGACTAAGTAAAATACTGGTGCGCCTTTTTAGTTGGTTGGGTAACAGCGTCTAAACCAATCTAGCCTATCACTAGAGTGGGTTACATGTGTTCTTTTAGCAGGGGTATGTAAAGAAAGGTATGTAGTGTGTCTTTTATTCTTATAATAGGAGTCTGGTCACTGGTGCGAGATGTCATTCAACTAAGACTATAGAGAGCTACGAGTAGGTAGATAAACTTTAAAATAAACAAGCATGTTTATTATTTATGAGGGATTCGAGTTTCCCTGACCCAGTCTCCTTATATAACACATGAACAACAAAAAAATCTTAACAAAAATCATAGTGCACTTCGACATCAAAATTAAAAACAATTTTCATGGAGATAAATATTCCTCCATTGGCTCCATGTTGGGAGCACAAGACAAGGGGAGGCCTTGTAGGGTGGTTACACCATCATCTGAGATATCCCGACTTGTGGCCATCAAATCAGCTTCACCTTGAGGAAGCTGGTCGTCCTTATTGAAAAATGTAATCTCCAACTCCTGTTCCATTCAACAGTGGTGGATTACGAACACATCAGGAGTGACTAGGCTCTGGCTTTTTGCGGGGTGTGAGGGTTACATGCCTAATCTAGAGGCTAGTAAATGAACCTGATACAATGCTATCCCCGGTTTAAATATTGCACTCACTCCCTTCCACCACCATCAGGCATAGCGAATTGCAATCATCACGCAATTCACACTAAAAATCCAGACATGTGTTTTTTTCGTTGGTCGTAACTAATGTATTCCATGCACGACAGTCATCGTTTCTCAACTTCATTTTTTTTACCTTTTTTATTATTGTTATCGCTATCTAGAACCTTTTTTTTAAAAAAAAACTGTGTGGCATTACTTTTCCTACGCGTTTCCATCGACTATTCGTGACACATATCGTCAGTGATTGCATAATCAGTCGGAATCCATCCTTTACCCCTCCATTACCTATGTATGGTTTAAACTATCGTTAGTATAATCTCCACCTCATTCCCACTTATTCCTTTTATCTTTTTGTTCCGCCACCCTACTTACCTCTTCCCTTACGACACCTGGACTTTATTGACGGTGTTTGATACCCACAGCCCTTGACAATGCACCGGTCAGATAAGGATGCATACGGCTTATCAGTAGATCACCAAAAAGTTATCCTCCATGTCGATTTTCACCAACAGCTGATCAAGGGGTTCACGGACCTCACCGTGTATCCTCACTCGGCCACCACACGTTTGCTCAAGTTACACTGTCATCAGTGTACGGTAACCCGCGTACACATTAACAACTTTAGTGCCGAATTTAAACAATTGGATCCGTACCGTACGGCGCAAGACAAGGTGCCCCAAAATTTAGCGACGGTGGACCACCACCAAGATTTAAAACGATTGGTGCAGCTTGCTAAACGGGAATCGGACGATGGTGAGCTAGTGATTTTGATACCCGATAGTGTGGTTTTAACCAAACTGGAGCAACCTACTATTACCACCGTTACCCCATCGGATATGCCCCTGTATAATTCGATTATCATACATATAGAGTTTTTTATTCATAAGCCAAGCGCCGGTTTGCTGTTTCAATTGCCCGACGCCACTAATCCTACACGTACTCCGTTGTTGTACACTCAGTGTGATGCGATACCGGGAAATGCTCGGTTGTGGTTGCCATGTGTGGATGATATTCACGAACGGTGTACTTGGGAATTTATGTTTATCGTACCCCGGCATCCATTAACCGCTTTACTTCATTTGCATAATCCCGATACTTATCGGTTAACCAACGACGCTACCCCTTTGACGACCTACCCAGAGACTTCTGTCGCTTTGTCGTCATTGCCCGAATTTCTAGTGGTTAGTAGTGGGGAGTTGGTGGAGCAAACTCCTCATCCTTCCGATCCCATGAAAAAGATATTTTTGTATAATTTACACGTGCCCACTTCTCCCTGTGCTTTGGGGTTTGTAGTGGCCCCGCTTACCGCGGTGAAAATGGACGCACCATGTTTCCTGGGGACAAGTTCGGGAAAATCTCACAATGGAAATTCATCCGTGGGGGAAGACGGTCAAGCGACAACGGGAACAAATGGTGAAGGTCGACGATCGGGTAACGAAGGGGACGAGGACGAGGATGATGACGAGGATGAAGATGAAGACGATGACGACGAAGAGGAGGACGGTAAAGGCAGTAAGCGGAACAAAGCGTCCGGTAGCAGATTCCAAAGTAAACGTCAGGCCAAACAAAACCGCGGTACCAAAAATTCTGCTACAGGTGGAAACGGTCTCATCAGTAGTAACCGTCATGATAAAATGGGTGGAATTTACGTATTTAGTACTCCTGAATGGCGTGAAGAACTTGTCAATACCTGTCGATGTGTCCCAAGCATCCTAGATTTTTACAGTCGGGAGTACGGCTCGTACCCGTTCACCACCTATAAACTAGTCTTTCTTGATGAACCCTACCGGCATGTCATCTCCACCGCTTCTTTAACGATGCTGAGCAGTCATTTACTTCACCCTGCAGACATTATTGACCAAACGTACGAAACACGACGCATATTGAGTTTAGCGGTGGCCGAACAATGGTTTGGTTTATACATCATTCCCAAAGTCTGGAGTGATTTATGGCTACTATGGGGTCTAGCGGGTCATTTGGCGAGTCAGTTCCTCAAACATCACTTGGGCACCAACGAATATCTCTTCCGATTACGCAAGGATATGGAACGCGTTTGCGAATTAGATGTGAACCGTCCCCCAATTTGTAACGCCGATTTGGCCTCTCCCTTAGCGGGGGATCATCAAGCCTTTATCCAACTAAAGGCCCCGCTAGTCTTGTACATTTTGGACAAGCGTATGATGAAGGGTGGTCTCTCATTGGGATTACATCGGGTAATTCCCAAAATACTGCTATCCGCCATGAGTGGTGATTTGGGTCGTTCTATGGCGTTAAACACTACTTGGTTTTTGAAAACCTGTCGCAAGGTCAGTGGGCTCGATGTCAAGTCATTCGCTGATCAGTGGGTTTATGGCAGTGGGTGTCCGGTTTTTCACTTTAGTTTCCAGTTTAACCGTAAAAAATTGGTGGTGGAGATTAATATGCGGCAACAGTCTACTAACGTTCCCCAGACGTCCACGGCTAGTTTAACTACGTACTCCCTTCATCCCATGGCGGGTATATCTACACCTACCACTCCGGCCTTTGTTCACCACCGATCTGGTACTAACAGTGGTGGTAGTGGACTGCCGTTTACCGGCCAAATGACGATTCTGGTCCACGAGGCCAACGGTACACCTTACGAACACGTATTAGACATTGAAGATTTCCGTAAAAAGTTTGAAGTACAGTTCAATACAAAGTACAAGCGCATCCGGCGGAGTACCAAACGGTTCCAAATGCGTCAAGCAGCAGCGGCGGCCGAAGAGGCCAACGTAAGCAGTATGATCGGTTTAGATGTCGACGAAGCCGAAGACCAACAAGCGTTATTCGGGCTAGATGATGAAGAGGAAAAACGTACGTGGCGTATCGTGGAATGGGGCGAAGAAGACGAGGAAAGTTTGGCCAGTTCAACGTTTGAATGGATTCGACTAGATACCGATTTGGAATGGATGGGTCAAATGTGCTTGGATCAACCGGATTTCATGTGGGCGGCGCAATTACAAAAAGACCGGGATGTGGTGGCCCAGTATGAAGCCATTCAAAATTTAAAACGGTTCCCATCAAATGCCGCTTCTACCAGCTTATTACGAGTGGTGATGGACGTGCGAATGTTTTACCGGGTGCGTATGGAAGCGGCGGCGGCTTTAGCGACTATGGCGTTACCCCAGTTGGAATATATTGGGTTATATCATTTACGACGGATTTATGAACGGCGGTACTGTTTACAGATTTCGTCAGAGGATACCGATAAATCCACTCTACCGGTATTCACCCCCGAAAAGTTGCCAATGGACACCGACGTTACAACTCACTTGTCTTCTAACACCACAATTCCTGTACATGGTACCCAAGGGGAAGTTGTGTTGCCCCATCCCAACAATTTTGACAACATGGCCGAGTACTTTGTACAGAAATCCATTCTCTTGGCCATCGCGG
Source organism: Dispira simplex (assembly GCA_027478255.1). Taxonomy (NCBI): domain Eukaryota; kingdom Fungi; phylum Kickxellomycota; class Dimargaritomycetes; order Dimargaritales; family Dimargaritaceae; genus Dispira; species Dispira simplex. The sequence continues at coordinate 10,108 of JAOPJG010000741.1, read as the reverse complement.
CTTGTTCGGAAGGGGGTGTTCATCGCGCTACGGTGCAAAACTTTCTGCTGCAATTGTTGAGATTTAATGACAATTCCGAGAATGATTATTCGGATTGTTACTATATTAGTACCATTCTGACGGCGTTGGCCAACACCGTCGGTCCCAAAAGTGCACAAAATGTTGCGAATGAATTAGACTCCGATGGCGATGGCCGCCAACCCGGTCCGTTAGATACTACTAACGTAGGATTCGAAATAGTGCTGGCGGAAATCGAAAGGTACCGGGTGATGGACGCTTTATTGTCTACTTACCACAATGTAGTCACGGTGGCCTGTCTCCAAGCTTACCGACGTTTCACCCAGTTGAAATTAGTGCCGTTTAATTTAGAGTTGTTTATCAATATGATTCGGTATGGCAATTTTTTTCGGGTACGACAATATGCCATCGGTGCCTTATTGGGACAATACGGTTTACAACCCCAGTCGGATTTATTTTGTGGGCTAGTCCAGTTGGCTAAAAGTGACCCAGATTTGGCGTTCCGACGGTACTTGTGGACCCAATTTGCCCGAACTTTGGCTTACCAAGTGGAACGGTTGGCCTATCCTAATCGTGGAGCGGGCAGTGATTTTCACCCAGATTTGTTAATTATTGAGGAAGAAGATGGCCGCGGGGAATCGATTACTGATGCCCAAACGGCCGATTCACTGGCTAAACAACGTCATCGAATGTTGATGACATTGGACCAGTTCCGTAGTCTATTCCGGGATGATCATCGGCTGGCACAGTTGCTGTGGGATACCCTGACGAAACAGTTTGCTACGATTGACCCACAAATCCAAGCTACGATGTTTCTCATATGTGAATTGTTGTACCGACCGGCCGATTCACTACCGTCTTTGGCTACGCCCTTGTCGGCGCCCATTCTTATTCCCAAGTTGAAATTGCGAGTAGGATCGGTCACTGGTGGTGAGTTTGGGTCGGAAGATTCACCTCGTCTGAAGTCGGTGGAACCTGGAAGTAGTCAGCCGGGCACGCCCCGTGGGGGTACCACTATGGCGCCGTCCAAGTCATTCTGGGGGGAAGTTGACACGGCCTTCCAAGGTGGGTTTGATCACGGCGGGGATAAAGTTAGAGCAACGTCGCCGTCGTTGGAGCCGGGGTGTTTGGTGGAAATACCAGCTCATCCGGTGGTCGAAAAGGTTCGGTCAAAGTTCCGTGGCAAAACTCAAGCTGGGAAGATTAGGGCGAACAGTGGTGATGTCGATAGGGTGGCACCTGCTACTACCTTAACTAAGAGTTCCCCGGTTATACGATTAACTACTAACCCATTGACACCCGTTACTGCGTCGAGTCACACTACGTTTACGACTCCGACCCCGGCACCTCAACTACCGGCCACACAGCCGGTGCGAGTAATCCGATTGAAAACGTCAGCAGCCAGTGCGGATATACCCAGTAGTGGAGGTGGAGGGAATATTAGCAGTCTTCCACCTCCCCCGGTTACTGATGTCACCCCCACGGCGGTTACTATCAAGGCCACTGTATCTCCCAAGATACCTATTGCACCTCCTAAACCTCCAAAGCTTTCTAAAGCCCGCGCTGTCCAGAAATTATCGGCCGAAGACAAGAAAACTTTGCGACGGATTCTTCGCAAAGTCATGGGTGTACGGTCGGCCTACCCCTTTTTGCAACCAGTGGATCCCATTCGGGACGGTTGTCCCGCGTATTATGACGTGGTTCGACATCCGATGGATTTAGGCACCATGAAAACCAAACTGGGGAAAAACCAGTACGCCACACCCCAGAAATTTTATGACGATTTTCACCTGCTGGTGGGTAATTGTTACTTGTTTAACCCTATCGGTACGTATGTGTATACTGAGGGCCAGGAAATTGAACAATTGTTTGAGCAAGAGTGGGAAGTGGCGTTTGGTAAAATAACTGACCAACCTGATCACAATTATACTATTGTGGAAACACCGCGGGGATCCCAATCTGGAGAAGGCACCGTACAAAGTACGCCAACGTTGACTACACGGGCTATGGTTATGCCACCGGTGGAATCCCCCACGGTGATATCGACACCGGGAGGAACATCCCAATCTACTCTCCAGACGACCACACCTACATCACTTTCGGCCGAGGATGTCACGTTGCTGAACTCGTTGCCCTTCCACGCTAAACATTGTTTGAAATTGGTACGAAAGCTTCAACGTCCCAAGGCCGCGGTGCATTTTCTACAACCAGTGGACCCTGTAGCTTTGGGTGTCCCGCACTATCGGGAAATTATCCAGCAGCCGATGGATTTGGGCACCATAGAACGTAAATTGCTGCAATCTGATGGTGTTTCCGGGTATACCTCGTATGATCAAGTCAAGACGGATTTGGATCTCATCTTTCACAATTGTTTTGTGTTTAACCCGGTGGGCACGCTGGTATACGACGACGGTAAGCGATTGGAAGCGTATTACCATAAATTATGGAACAGTTTAGTCATGACACTGGTCAATCGGGCTCGAGGTGGTCAGTCCATCACGGCATTATCCGCCGCTAATACCGCCATCCCTGGGAAACCGGTCTTGACAAATACCCCGACTCCATTGGTGCCGATTGTCCCTCCTCAAATCCCTGCCCCTCAACAAAGTCCCCCAAAAATGGCCCAACCTGTGACAGGGATGGACGAGGGCGATTACGATCGGTGTGGCGTGGTGCTTCGCCGTTTGCAAAGTAGTCGGTTCCGCACCCTGTTTTTACAGCCGGTGGATCCGGTGCGCGATGGATGCCCCAACTACTTCGATGTAATCAAACATCCAATGGACCTCCATACGATTGAGCAAAAACTTATTAGTCATCAATATCCCCAGATAGAAGCGTTTCGGGATGATATCTTGTTGGTGTTCGACAACTGCGCCCAGTTTAACCAACCCGGTACCTATGCGTACAACCAGGGTGAATCCCTTCGACACGTGTTTGAGCAAGTGTGGAAGAAAACTTTCCCGCACTGTCTCCTAAAGGAACGTCCTGGAAAAGTAATGATGACTGTCACTTCATCGGGTCCGTTACCTCCTCTTCCGGTTACTCCTTCTACGCCTACCACAAATATTTCCATGACGACTCCGGGCGTGGCTGAACAGTGCCACAGAATGCTTAAAAAATTACAGAACCAACGTACCGCGTCGCCGTTTTTACGTCCGGTGGATCCCGTGCGCGATGGTGCACCTACTTACTTTGATGTGGTGCAACATCCTATGGATTTGGGAACCGTCGAAAAGAAATTGGAGGCCCACCAGTATCCCACCGTGGAGGCATTTGCGGCGGACGTACAGTTGATTTTCGACAATTGTTTTCTGTTTAATCCACCGGAGAATTTTATACACACCCAGGGTAAACGGGTGCAGACTTCGTTTCGGCGGATGCTGAGTGGTTTTTACAAAAAATGGGCTGGTCATCCCGGGGTAGTGTCTTCGGGTGATGCTCCGTCTTTAGCAGGGGAATCTTCGCGCCCAGCTACTCCGCGGCTTAAACTTACCTTGGCGTTGGGAGGTGCTAATGGCCGGAGTAGTAACGGGAGAGGTAGCGGTGCCGGTTCAGGGAATATGAGTAGCCTCTCACCAGGTAAACGCAGTCGGCAATCGTCCGTCTCTTCGTCTGCGTCGGTGACTAAACGTCGGTCGTTCACTAACAACGAAGAAAATCAATGAAACAGAAACCAGCTAATCCTATAAAATATGTGGTTCTAGCGTAAACCACCGGTTAGGAGAATTATTTTTTTGATGGGGAATAATTTGAAATTTTGGTTGGGGAAGGGGTTATCTCTCCTCTCTAACCTCATTTTTTTGGGAGAGGGGGATTTAGTGGTCTCTCGTTTTACATCATGTGGTTGCTATAAACATTATGCAACGGCTACTTGTTTTATACGAGGTGCTTATTAACGTATACACCGATTCACAAACCTATACCTCTTGACATTTCGATTTATTCATTTTTTAAAGGATGCCGTATTACGATTAATCCACTTTTCTTGTACATTAGTTAGACTTTATATAAACATTTATGTCATTGCCATCAGAAGATGAGAATAGCCAAGTCTACCGTAGCCATCCCGATGTGTTATTTCCTATTCAAACAGTAGCCAGGGTGGTATCTGCAGTGTGTTGTTTTCCACTACTGCTTGTCGTTTATGTATTGATTCACACAAACATTAACACATGGGTGTTGTTCTTGCATATCCATAGAAGTGGGGGAGGATTACAACTATGGATCTTTGTATTTCCTTCAAAATCATCCCATCCGCTTATCGTCAGCTTAGGTGATTCCTACCACTTCTTTAGAAATGCCATTGCTAAATTACGTGTGTAAACGTAATATCCAGACATGGTTGATACGTAAGTCTTTGTGGTGGAGGGTTCCAACACGCTGTTGTCTGCTTTAATTTTTTTAATATATATTCTCATTAATTTCTTTAGACATTCGTTTTATTTTGCTTGCATAAAAAGTGGTTTATTACTAGACCAGACCTTCATTTACAAGTAGCCAAAGCCTTGGCATTTTCCTTTTAAGAGCTATTTTCTGACCAATACTCTTCAGAACCGCTGCAATTAACCAGTACAAAAACCATATTGATGACCACTGGACCAATTTTATGTCATTTATTTATTGCATTCTAATTACACTTGACACACTCTCCTTTCTACTTTTCCTTCGAATCGCCTAAATAACCAAAAAAAGCTAATGGCGTCGCATAAATTATTAACTATCCAACAGGAAGCCGACCACGCGCGATGTCACCGGGAAACGTCCAAATTGCCCGACCTGGGACGCCGGTACCTTAAACATCACCTCCAACGGGACCAAGGCGAAATTTACCAAACGATTCTACTTTGTGAACACCGCCTCCACCAGCTCGAGGACCAGTCCAATCACCGTATATTTCGTACTGGTACGGGAGGACTTCACTTGGCTGATGCGGAATTTGGTAATTTATCTTACCCCACCCGACAGAACGATAACTCAGGCGCGGGCGGTATGGATAGTGGTGGGGTTGCGGGAAGTACGGGGATGTTTTCTCCGGGTATGAGTCCGCGGTCTTCCCTAGCTGTGGCAGAAAACGAGACATCGATTGGGGGATTGCTTCTGGCGGAAGGTAATCGACGGGGTAGTTTAACCAGGCCGAACGCCTCTCGACAACCTTATACCACCGGAAACGAGTATATTCAAGTAGGTACGGTTCAGGACGCAGCGGAGCCGGGTTTTATTCCACCACGTTTTCTTTTACACCCTGATGTGACCAGCGAACTGGTTAAAGTACAGCGGGTGATGTTGCAGAACAAGGACCTGGTTAAAAAGGACGAACAAATGAATTGGCAATTCAAGGTACTATTGGCCTTGGTCTTTTTCTACCTGGATCATGAAGGTAAATGTTCCACGGTGTTGCTTTCTATCCCCGACGAGCTCAAGAGTTCCGTGGCTCCCAATTACGCCCGTACCTTGACGCTGCAACGATATGTATTACTGGGAATGTGTATGGAATCAGCCGATTCCGCGATGGCGTTGGTTATGTACGATAAAGCCACCGCGTTTTCGCGTACCATTCAGGATTCTACCCAAATACCTGAGGTTTTACGCTGGTCCCAAGTGGCACTGTTCCGTTCTAGCCTTCTTCGTTTGGCGGATTCCGATCCCCAAGTGGGAATCACTACCTGCCGGGGTTATATACAGCATACCCAAGAGTGGCCGGCCAATTACGCCCAGCATCAACTTGTCGTTTTGTTGACGCAGTTCATCCGAGCTCTGTCTCGGGCCTACCGTCAGGGGTACTACCGTCCACCTGGAGGTGAAGCCAATGGTGCGCCTCATTCATCCAACGAAACTCCTTCCCATCTCTACCACCCGGCTATCTTTAAACAGGAGCTGTTCTCCCTTTACCGTCGGTACAAGGAAGCCGTGGGCCATGTATATCGGTTCCCCCAGGCCCACGAAACCCATTACCCGATCATCATGATGGTTGACCAGGCTGCACAGGATTGGGAATTGGTCGGGTCACCTACCCGGGAAGATACTTTTTCCCTAGTGCAATTTCTCTATCATATGTCACGTTTCACTTACAATTCTTTACATATTTATCGCCATCTGGTGCGTACTTTGATTACCTATGGGGATTACCTGGAGGCGGAAATGGCCTTGGAAACCTATTGGAGCGAATGTGCCCGTTACCTGGCCCAACGGCATCCCTCTACTTCCTTCTTCTCCAGAATGGATTCTACTCGTGCCCGTTCCTTCTCGGCTCCTTCCCCGATGCGAACATCCCCCAAACCATTACCCAATGTTCCCACTCGTAACAGTTCCCTAATGCGTCCACGTCGGGATACCAGTGCGGCTCGCTTACCCGCAGACCCCATTGCTTCCCCCGGAGCGGAAGAAGACGTTCTAGAGATGGTGGATACTCTGGTAATGGGGTGTCATATGTTGATCCTGCAGTTGGAGAAACACAAAATTGCTCAGGAAATTCTGGACTATGCTTTACATCTGTGTCAGCAAAGTACATGCCACGTGCCCCGATCATTACTAGCCAAAGTGTACCAGCACCACGGGCTGTGTCATTCCCAGGTTTGTATTCGTGCTGAAGATCCCGAACGACGTGCCAAGTATCAAGAAGCAGCCCTCAAGGCTTACACCCGAGCTACCGAATTAGACCCGCGGAACCCAGATTTGCTTTACCACCTGGCGTTACAGCATGCCTTGGAACGTAGTGTCCACCAGGCATTGGGTGCGGTCAAGCGGGCACTGACATTCCGTCCCGCGGACTTGAAAGCGTGGCACTTGTTAGTATTATTGTTGTCATCCCAAAAGGAGTACCGAAAGGCCCTACACGTTTGTGAAGTGGGATGTCGGGAATCCGAGTGGCGTGAGGTGGATGCCGATATCCAGCAGGTGATCGGAAGCCATGTCGACAAAGATCCGCTACCTGTGCCCAACCTGCCCAGCGGAAACGGAGGATTGGACAGTGGGGAGACATATTTACGACTGAAAATGACACAATGTATGATTTACGAATTGATCCACGGTCCTCAACGGGTCCTACAACTTCACACCGTCTTGTTCACACTGTACGGGCGTATCTATGGCAATGAAGCAGGTATCGGGGGGTTTAGTACACCTTTAATGTATACCACGATGCTCAACCATCCACTAGCGGGGTTAACGTTGTCCCCGAGTAGCCCTAGTCAAGGTACGGCTCCCCAGAAAGCCCCTATGGATGTGTTGTCGGTACCGGATCTTTCCCTGGTCAACCACGGTCAACCCCGCGGGGCACGGTCCCTGTTTAGTCATTCCACACGTACTGTACATTTGGCCACTCAGGAAGGTCGTTTGTTGGCCAAGATCGCCCGCGATAAAATTCGGGGTAAGCGTCGTACGTCCATTGCCTCCGCCACCGCGGCAGAATCTCCACGGTTCTCCGCTCTTAGCGGATTTTCCAAGGTTAATTTCCAAAGTACGGTATCAGTGAATTCCTACACTCCTGCAGCGGGCCATGGGCGTAATGTGTCGGCCTCCCCTTGGCTGGGACCGGGTTCCGTAGCATACTCTCCTCAGGCGCAAACCAACGGGACTACAACGAACTTGTCCTCTGGAAATAACACGGTATCCGAACGCCCTGTGTCTATCTATAGTCAAGTGCCAAAAGTCAATCATACCCAACCTGCTAAAACGAGTATGGCTATTGCGGAGCCCACCAAGGAAGTTCATCAAACCTTTTTACGACGCCAACATGCCCGCAAAGCGCTAGCTGATCTCTGGTTAATGTCTGCCGCCGCTTTCCGTCGGTTGGAACGGTACAAGGATGCCCATGCGGCCATTCGGGAGGCAGAATCCGTGTACCCAGAATACCCGGCAGTGTGGTGTCAGTACGGGCTGCTCATGGCGGCGGGTGGTGACAATAGCGACCTAGGCGGGGAAAAATCGGGCTCGGCTGCCTGGTTGGCCGAACAGGGACACCCGGTTACTTTGCAGGAAGGCCTAGTGACGGCTATCCGACATTTTATGACTGGTTTATCTTTGGGGTCGATTGATGTGCCCTGTCGGGTTCATCTGGCTCGGGCTTATTTACGTATCGGCAAAACCGCTATTGCTACGGGGTTGTTGCAGGATATCACCCGTGGTTTAGGGTGGGATGTGGCGGAAGCATGGACGTTGCTGTCTCAAACAATGCTCCAGTCGGGCAACGCCGATATGGCTAGTGACTACTTGTTATTTGCGTTGGAGCTGGAGAATACTAAACCTATCCTGCCGTTCCAAAGCTTAACTTGGTGAGCCTGTGGGCTGATCACTATATGGCTCGACTGTTGTTACTTGGCGGTTTGTCTGCCCCATTTGCAATATCCCTTATTTCTAGGGTGTTGCAAACATTTTCGCCATCAGGGGTAAATTTTCATTTTTTTGTTGATAATGGGGTATATGATGGCTTTTGATAAACTTATTAGCTTGAATGAACGGTAGGGACATGTATGGTGCATGTAAGCATAGTGTAAACGATGTTAAACAATAGATAAATGGAGTCTCATAAAAGAGAGAAAACGACGGTTGAACTATATCCCCAACGTGGGCATATGCGAGATGTAAGGTATGTGACATAAGCTGTGGATGGAGACAGGAGATCAACATTTTTTAATAAATGTTTTAAAATTGCAAAGGTCGAGACTTTTTACAGTGGTTTAAATATTGGAAGACCAGGAAGTGTCTCGCAGTAAAAACGAGTATAGCTAAACGATTGAGGATTTATGGTACTATGAACCCAGTGAAAAAATTGACCCTCAGTGTAGGGAAAATTACAGTGGGTTGGAGCAGTTCGCTCTACATTGCACCTTTACAGACAATCAACATTATTTTAAACGCAGTTTGAAACGCAAACCACTTAAAATGAGTGCTTATTAAGAAAAAAAGAGCCGGCTACTGAGTTCCCAACAATTTCTACTACCGCCACCAGTGATGTTGTGGTCTCTAAAAGGAAGACCAGACGGGATCCACCTCGGTCCCGCCGTGAAACCCAACACCAACGCTACTCCTGATCCCCTCACTATAGCGAGTGGTGATAAAGTCCTATTGATGCTCATCGTTGGGTTCCTTTCAAAATAGAAATGAGAGAAATAAGGGCACAGTGGATTACATACAATTATTGAAGTTTCACGGCAGTCCCTACAGGATTCAAGAAAATATTGAGTGGGATATACTCATCTCTTTTCCCTAAGCCATTCTATCGTCATGGGATGTCCACAAAGTTTGTACGTGGCGCATCAATCTCGGCATTGGCCATGCTGTTTTTCGTTTTTAAATTCAGATATTTCGTGGCTTCCAGTTTCACGATTTTATGGTGGCGAGGGGAGGATATAACAGTTCAGTTGTTGTTGTGAGGTAGGGTTTCTGGATATACAGATGATTTCTTTTTCGACTATATAATGAAAAGTCCACCGGAGTTGAATGGGTCTCTTGCAAAATCCTATCGGTTAATTAGTAACTGGTACATCTTTGCTCGATTGTTATATAGACGAAAAATATCACTAATATCTGCTCACTCTCCTCGTGTCTTAACCGCTTCCAATGGCAACCCATATCCGCGTTATTTATAGCAGACGGTGGTTCTAAAAATAGTTTGTCTAGAAATTGACTGTCACAAGTGTTCCAATTGTTGCAAAGTGCCAATATTATGACAAGGAAACTGCATGGGAGATTGTATAAGTAAAAGAATACCAAAACCGGAACTATTTGGGTGATTTTTTTTCGACTCTAGCGTTTGGGATGAAAGAAAAATATAGGAATAATCACGTGATTTAGACGGAAGAAAAAAAGCCGCCCACTTCCCTTTTTTACCTTTTTCTTAACAATAACATGAAAAAAGGGATAGTGTACCCTACCATCGTTATATGGGTAGTTTTTTTGACTATATAGGGATAAATCGGCCAGCTTTGAGCAGGTCTCTCACCAAATCCTATTAGATATATCTTAGTTGGTACACATATTACACCCAGTCTCTATATTGTCGAAAAAAAATCACACCTATTGTCAGTTACTATTGTGTAATCATTGCATTTCTCTACTGATATCACCGCCATTGGATGCAATAAACCCTCTA
>JAOPJG010000740.1:0-17688 GCA_027478255.1 Dispira simplex | reverse complement strand
AACCTACTTTGGACGATTACGAACGTATTCCTCGGGATGATTTCGCGGCTGCTTTATTGCGAGGTATGAGTTGGAACGATGGGGAAGGTATTGGAAGAAATCGCAAAGTATGTAATGACCCCACCTCACTCCCGCAGAGTCGACCCACTCATTTAGGACTAGGTGCTCAGCCACCTCTACTCCCGTCACCATCTTCACGTCCCAAGGACATACCACGAATGTCGTCCAAGAAAGGACCACCTGCGTCCTAACAGGGTTATGTATTCTATTGAGATTATTGCTACAAGTATTATTAATTACGTATACTATAGTATTAATTGCAAAGAGTATCCAGAATCTTTAGCATTTTTCGAGGCGATGTGCTTCACTATCACAACGTTACTCTTAATATTTTTCAATCCGAGCATTTATTCCTCTTGTAATGTCTAAAAAAAATAAAGAAATCATCCCCGAACATATATCCATTCTAAATACCAAGCATTTGAATATTTAAAAATTTGCCAGGAAGAGAGTGAATTTTATACCCAACAAATCTACAGCTACCACTACCTGTCATGCGCACACACAAAACCGCCAAAATGTATGTTTAGACCACATTCTTGAGCACAAAAGCCGGTGCACCTGGTACCGAAGCTTCCACAGCACGCAGCAATCCATTCGAATCGGCGGGCGGATAAGCCTCCAAGTCGGCCCCCTCGGCGGACAATGCACGGGCTTCCACGATGTTGAGACCTTGGTAACCCAAAGACTTGACAATAAATGTCGTTGATTGACGAATAACTTCTTGCTCGTCAAACGTCAAAGTTCGGTTAAAGGCAGCTGCACCACGTTTGTCCAATTGTTTCTTAAATTCTTGGATAAACGGCATAACCTTTTTGTTCTTCATCAAACCCTGGGCGCCTAATTCACCCCGAACGGCCTTGTCATCCACGGCATGAGTATCCGGTTGGTAATGTTGGGCCAAAATCTTCACGGCTTGGTCTTGCCAAGCGGGGAATTGATGGGCAATTACAATGGTCAAATGTTTAGGTAAGGCGGGATTGAACTGGGCTTCCTCAGTTTGTTTGGCTTTACCCTTGGCCTTGCGTTTCTGGACGGCCATTTCGGCTTCGCGGACGTGACGCACCAGTTTACGAATGTAATCCGCGGCATCCAACACGGATTCCGAAGCTGTGGCGGGTAACCCTTGGGGCCAACGTGCGCTGACCAACGAATCGGGTTTCTTCAACACCTTGCTCCACACGTGGTGGGACCAATGCGGTACGATGGGGGCGACCATCAGAGCCTGGTACTCGATGTAACGCAAAACTAAATCCCGATGCATACCTTCCCCGTAAGAAGATACCTCACGGTACTGATCACGGGCGGCTTGGAATTCATAAAAACCGTATTTGAGGGCTTCCTTGTAAAACATTTGGTCATACGCGGCCTGAGTTTGGTGAATAAGGTGGATCATCTCCTGTTCGAAAACGCGATCATGGAAAGAATCCAGCGGACCCGTACGAAGGGTGTCCAATTGGGTAATCACTTCTTCCATCCATTCCATCAGGTTGTACAACCGCAAGATGGCGGCGTTGGACACCGATTCTTCGAAATTGGCGTCTTCGATCGAATCACCGGCGTCCGCCAACGTCAAACGGGTGGCATCGGCTCCGTATTTCTGTACGACCTGTTCCAACGTCATAAAGTTACCGGTACTCTTGGACATCTTATCGCCGTTGAGCAACAAGTGACCGTTGGCCCGCACCGAACGCGGCCAGTGTTCTTCGGGGAACAAGGCGGTGTGGACGTACAAACAAAAGGTTAAATGATTGGAAATCAAATCCTTACCCGAGGAACGCAGATCAAACGGATAATAGTAGGAGAATTCACGACGCATCCATTCCAAGGATTCCTTGGGAATGGTACTTTCGGCGGGGAATGGTCCGCCCAACAAGACATAGTCCCATACTTCATACGTCATTTGGTCCGGTCGGATATTGGCCAAGCCGGGTTGGGAACCGTTCAACGAACCCGCATGTAGCAAATGAGCAATGGTGTAATAGGACATGTAGATAGTGGAATCAGATAATGATTCGATCAAGAAAGTCGGATCCCAGGGTACTTTGGAACCTAATCCGAAAGACCGGGCGCAGGCCCATTGGTTGAGCCAAGCCAACACCTTTTGAAAATTGTGACGGGTTTCCGGTCCATAAGTTTCCATCTGAGCCAGACATTTCTCGGTTTGAGTACGCCATTCTGACTCGCCGTAGTCGAGGTACCACTGGTCGCACAGACTCACCACACATTCGTCACCAGAACGGGACACCACCAGTCCTTCCGGTTCGCTGTACACAAAGGCTTTGTCATTATCCAGCAATTGTTGACGGATCAAGGGTTTGGCATCTTGCACGGGTTGACCTTTGAATTCCCCGATTAACATGGTACCCTTGTAAAACCCTTCCTTGTAGGCCAGCTCCTTGGCCATGGCGAGTTGTTGTTTATCCTTTTGGCTGTTAATCTTGAGCTCCTTGCACAGCGCCGGTGCGGTGAGTTCACCGTACTGAGGGGTTTGGATGATGGGAATAGCTTGAAAAGGTTCGACCCATTCTGGTTGAATATGGTAATACGCAGGTTTTTTCACAAGGTCCTGAAGGGTGGCAAAGTCGTCGGGGGAATCACTGGGAACCGATGTTACTACGCCCGTTCCTTTGGTGGCCAAGACGTTTTCCATGGGTAAAACGTACACCCCTTCCTGGTACTGACTGAGTGGGGCCAACACTTTGGTACCCACCATGTCTTTACCCACAATGGTGGCCAACTGGTTAACTTCACTAGTCGCCAACAATTGCTGATAACACATATTGCGGGCCGCTCGGTGGGTACACACAAACACATCCTTGTCATTGTGTGCAAAGAAACCGTACTCGAGGGCCGTACCTACAAAACAGTTGGTCTGCCCGTACATGGTCTCGGGTCGCAGAGTGGCCGCCACGAGGTACACATTACGACCTTGCAATTCCGGCACCTGATCAACGAGCTCCTGGGCGGAAGCGCTCCAAGACAACACCCGCATCTTGATCCCGGTATACTCTTGGGGTCCGATACCTTCCCCACTCAAACGGTCGTGGTCCATACAGGGTTGTCTGTCCAACGGGGAATAAATGGTGTAACGTTTACCGAATTTGATCTTGTTCTTTTCACGCAAACGCACAAATTGCCACTGTGCAAACGAGTCATAGTAAGGATTGGCATCGGTGGTGATAAAAGAACGTCTCCAGTCGACTTTACAGCCCAACCCTTTAATGTCCTGAATGGCCAAAGGTGGAAAATATTGAAGCCAATACTGCGGGTCGGCAAAATTCTTAATTTCTTCACGGGGAATACCCAAAGACAACATAATTTCGAATTGGTACTTGGCATTACCGGTTTTGGCGGCCACCTTGGAGGATTTCTTGACTGCAGGAGCCTGATCACTGGGTTTGTCTTGCAGCTGGAGATTCTTGGCCAAGGCATCGGTTACCCCAGCAACCGGTTCCTGAACGGGCACAACAAGGTCGCTGCCAAACATCTCTAATTCCTTTTTAATCTTATCCGCACAGGCCTTGATAGGCATCCCCGTGACATGGAAACCAAACGGAAATAGCGTATTTTTACCCAATAAACGCTGGTAACCTGTCGCAAACTCGACCTTGGACAGTGAAAAGGCGTGACCCAAGTGCAAACGTCCGTTCATGTACGGAAAAGGGAAATTGCCAAAATACTTGGGGTACTTGTTGTGCAGTTCCGCCAGAGGAACCGTGTCGTCCGTGGGGGCATTGGCTTCAAAGGCTTTGGTCTCCTCCCAATAAGCCTGGGCTTCTTGTTCCAACGCACGAAGATAGTCGCGCTTCTGAGTCTTCTTTTGTTCGGTCTCCATGGTGACGGATCGGGATAATGTGATGTGTATATCGATAACACCTCCCAGTGACAGGATAATACCGAAAAAAGGGGGTCGGATGGACTCGGCGTAAACAGTGAAACGAAAAAAAAGTGGTAATCAACTGCACAAGTAATAACAATCGTTCTTGTTTTTTTTTTTGGTCGTTGTAAACCCGAGTTGTTAAACAGGCACAAACACAGTATTATGTCAAATATGTGCAATTCCAGGACTGTTGATGTTTTTTTTTTTTTTTTTTTTTGGAGGAGCAGGTGGTAGCTCTAATTCCTACGAATCACCCCCAGCTTATGCGTCATTATGGTACAAACAGAAGGCCCAACTTTGGCAAGGAATACGGACCACCCATTGGTTCTTCGACAACGTAATGAGACCAGGTTTCCCGTGGCCAGCGAGAATCAATTACCAATCACGTGACTTTTACTAAGGTAATTTTTAGGCGGAAAATTTTTTTTTTTTACGGTTGACAGTGTGTATGGATTATGTTGAAGAGAATACTAGATTTTTTTTTTTTTTTAGTCCAAAATGGCACAGAGTGGAAAGGTATATAAACTGTGGGTGGAGGTTTAAAAAGCAACGGCTTGGAAATTAATGGGTTTGTTATTTTTACTGTTGGTATTCAAGTTGCTCTAGCTGAGGTAAGTATTAAACAATGTAAAGGTTTCGTGGAGCTAACAAGGCATGGAAGTGATGAACAACTCATAGACCTGTTCTGATGCCCAACTCCTTTCATTAGGAGGGGGGAGCTGTGGACAACCGTATTCGTTATTGCTTAATTTTATTTCTGATCGATTTCGCCTAGAGATGTAGATATGCTGTGGGAAGATGTTTCTTGCTGACTCTCAACTAACCAGCGACTTGAACCCAATAATTGCTTTTGATATTCCCTACAATGATTAGCTCGTGAATGAGGGTTGGCGAGTGACAGTGTATGCAGCTATGTAGTATATATATATTATCAATAAAATAAATAAAGTGAAATTGTAGACTGTTTGGATGTATAATAATGTTTTAAGTATGCTGAAGTCTCAGAGATGTGCGAAACAGTGCCTTTTGTATGCCAGCCATAACAAAAGACATGAATTATAGTAACAAGAATAGCACTGGCCGTTCGCGCGGGGAAGTGTTTACTCAACACTGAAACTGGGAGATAAAAGACCACAGCAGGTGTTATGTGGGAGTAGAAAATCCACTGGCGCTATTTGGGCTATTATTTGAAGCTTGTCCCCTGCGAACACCCAGTACTGCTGAGGAGGTGTGTCGGCCGGTCCAGTGACGTGGTGGTTGCTCAAGTATTAACACAGAGAGTGTGGCATCATCACACCTGGCGTGATACGGCCTGTTCTAGGAGGATTGGTGATAACCTCTCTTCTGTAGTGCTTTGTGTTTCAGGACCTCTTTTAGACTACAAGCAGTTAAAGCACCCATTGTTGTGCCTTTTTATCGTAACGACCCTTTGTTAGTCTTTTTTTATTTATTTATTCGCTATTCTTGGCCCATTACCAACCACCGACCAATTGTGCCGGGGAATCCTGGCCCTTTTCATTGCCAGTAACGATGGATGCGTAAGTACTCAAGTTAAATAATAGATATGTTACTACACATATAAACCCATTTTATCGGTCCGGCATGTGGAATAGGGCCTGCAACAGTTGAAGACATCCGAAATTCGTTCACCATTACCGTGCCCCGGAATACCCTTAACCCGGCAATGTGACCAACCCTTGCGAGACATGGCTATTCACCGTTCCCGTGTACTAGCCCAGAGCATAATGTACTAACCACCACCTTGAATATGTCAGGGGTTAAATCTGTTTTCCTGTTCTGATTCGTACTGCTGGGTTGGGAATGTATAAATGACTAGTTTGGAATTTCCCGAGCTTCACCACCACATTGTTCACCAGCTTTCGGCGACGTTATCACTCCCGAGCACCACTTCTACCGCACCGCAATCAGATTATCTACTGCACGAACTTCCACCGTTACCAGTGAAGGGAGATAGCCCACAGGTATCCGATGACTCGAGCCCCAGTAGGTCTCCCACCAGCGAGGTAGCCTCTACGAAAGAGTCGGAATCAGTCCAGAGCCAAAACGGTTTCCCTGATACCGCTTCCATACCAGTGTATTTGTCTTCTCGTCAGCAGAGTGTGATTTTGGCGGGTGCCCGATGGGCTTTGGAAACCAAAAATAGGGCAACACGTGTTAAACTGGTGAAACGTTTATTGCCCTACTTGGCGGCTTTACCACATTATCATTACCACGAAAATTACCGCTGGAAAGATGTGTCCCCCGAGGATCGCTTCGTATACGAATTCGTGTCTTATTTGTTGAGTATAGCCAATTTGATGGAAGATGATTCAGTTCTTTCCGACAAGTCTACAACTTCCTCTACCACACTGGCCCAGAGTATTTGGTCAGCCCTGTGGGACTATTTAGCCGCCCATATCGAATTGATTCAGGAGGCTGACCCCGTACGGTTATGTACTTTTGTATTGCCTTCGTTCAACGGGTTACTGCAGGCTTTGGAAGACGTACCGACGCTTTTCCCAACGGACTGGGTGCCCCAAACCTACCGTCTCATCAAAGTTCTTTTGAACGCCCAATCTCTTGACCGAGTCATGCAAAAGGTTATGGTAGTACGCCGTGGTGTATATCAACCATGCACCCCGGGTAACTCCTCCACCGACGATGTTACTAATCCTCTATCAGGAATTTTCACTACGGGGCTACCCCCGCTTGCTCCATTGGCCTACGCCCAGCATGTGGTGCAGCTCTACACTAAAGCCAATGCCCCGTTTTCTTCGAATTTTATCGTGGCCCGTTGTCTCGGGTTCATTCGTAATTTATTGGTATGTCGGGCCGTGCAACCGTTCCACAGCACAGGTATCACCCCCGTACCTCGTATGACTTCGTTTGCAAACGAGCGAGATGGGGAAGAGCCAATGGGCATGAAGGAGAAAAAGGAGACCGCTTTCCGTAAACCCCTTGGCAAAGAGCGGGATGAACCCACAACACCGCGACTCAGTAGTCGGGGTCGGCAATCTATTGTTAGTCACGCTGGTTTGGCCGCCCACTTAGATGCGGCAGTTCCGGAAGAAGCTCATCTGCGATCCAAGACCTCCACCAAGGAACCCCTGTCTACTGGGTTAAATACTGAACCATGGATTATGTCGTCTAATGCTAAAGGGTTCCCGGAGAGCTTTGACGAATGTTGGAATTTGTTAAAGGCCCACGCTACTCTACAGACGGCAACCGAAGCATTCACTGCCACTGAGGTAAATCCGGTTTACACGTCAATGGACGAGTACCATCGAGCTTTACGAGGCTTGTTTGCGTTATGTCAACAGTACTGGTTTGAATTGATTTCGCTAATGACCGATTCTACTTCAACCTCTACCACTGCAGAGGGTACCGCCACCACCAGTACTCCTCCTGGTTCGGATACGGACCTCAAAAGTATCCCACAGGGACTAGCCCATAGATTACCCAACCACCCCAGTAGGCCTTCCAACGGGACCAGTGTGGGGTGGAATCCCCAGGTGACCATGGGCTCGGGTAATAGTGTCCAGGGTGATTGTCCGCCCAAGTCTACGCCCTGGTTTTTAGCCCCCGATCTGTACGTATTAGAAATCCTTTCACGTTGTGTGCACATCTCTACGCTGACCACTTACTTGTTGTCTTATTTGGACGAGCCCTTTCTCAACAACACCTTGACCTTTTTAACCCTGGGTCTCGTTCGTCAATGTCCCCACGTAGTCGAGGCTGCCTGCGACGCCCTGGAATTGATCGTGGGTGTGTTCCCTGATTACCGGTCGGAAATTCTCCAGGCCCTGATCGATTATGTCAACCATCCCCCGGAAGGCACGGTAGAGATTGTGACCGATGCCAGTGGAATGGTACAACATTCCAGTGAGGTGGCCTTGGACGACGAAATTTTGGGTTACGTGGTACAGGTGCTCATCCAGTGTCTGATGGCCCAGGATAGCCAGGATCAGGAAGTCCAGTCTACCTTGTACTTGTTTATGAATACCATCTTTGCGGTACATCTCGAGATGAAAAAGTTGCCCCTCGCCTTACGTATCTGTCGGAATGCTGTCATTGCCCTAAGTGATATTGCCTTGGCTCTACGCAGTGACCGGCATACCATTTGGTGCGTTTCCACGTTACTCCAGTCGATGAAAAAATACAAAGGTCCCTTGCGTCATTTAATCCTGGAAAAACTGGTGCAAATTGCACTGGTAGCTCCCGTGGCGTCGTTTGTGGAAGTGATGGAACTCTTGGCATATTTGGCCAACTCCAAACCCAGCGCGGAACAAACTATAGAACACTATGCGTTAAGGGAATCTGTGTGGCAGAGTATGCGTTACGTGGCCACCCAACTCAACCAACGTCCGGATCTCTATCAGCGATTTTTCACCTACTTACTCAATTGGTTCGTGGACAAGGGTGTGGAAATCCAGAATACCATATCAGCAGTGCGTACCAAGGGTGTTATCCACGCCAAAGAACTGGGCGTGTTTCTTCCCGTGATTCAGGCCTTGTTGGAACACGCCGATTTCGAGCCCCAGCTTAAACCCAACCAGGAAACGGTATCCCTGATGAGGAACGTGTGGTTTCACCTGGTGCTCAACGGTTGTTTAGTAGACCCGTCGTGGATCGCCCAGTACAATGATGCGTTGGTCATCATGGCGGCCAAATCCCCAGTTTTAGTACACGAATCCGCCATCAACTATTTGGAAACCGATTTAGAGTACAATTCGGTACTCCGTCGTGGGTATTCGGAACATACGTTGTCTAGTCTCCGTCAAACGTTGGCTTCTTACCTTCCGGACCATACCTCTACCATCCGGGGTTTGTCGTTTGCCCAGACTACGTTTTTATTGGCTATTTGGTATTCGGAAACCACCCGGGGTAGGGTGGGTAATTGCACTCAGGTACTCCGCTATTTTGAAAACGCCGGAGTCACAACGTCTAAGTTGGTGACTTTGATCGAGGCCATTGCGGGTAAAACTCTGCAGGAATATATCCAACAACGACGGTACCAGCGTACTTCGGTGGTCGTCAACGAACAAATGAAATTCCAACTCCGTGCATTACTGATTAGCAGTTGTAGTCGGTTAGAACGAGTCAGTCGCTTGTCTCGCACCTTTGTGCGAACCATACTGTTACATTACCCTCAGGCGCTGTTGGATAAACAGTTGTTATTTACCTTGTTGGAGTTGGTACAATTAGTCTGGGAAAGTTGTCAGGCCGAAATCGAGGACGAGTTTTATCCCGTGTATAGTTTTACTTCATTACCACTGGGTATCACGGTGCAATTACCCGACTCCATGACTTATCGTAAAACGTTGTTAGCGTCGTATACCATGGCTGCCCGTGACTGGTTGATGTTAGCCACTCGATCGGCTCCGTTGGAAATGGAAGGGCTGTTGCAAGACTATTTAGCCCATTCCGATACTTTTACGGCTGGGTTCCGTCCCCACGTGGGACGTTCGTTGGCGTTGGACGTGGGGCGTTCTCTCTACGCTGCGGTGTCGGGTACCCTCACTTCTTCGCTCTTTAGTAACGACCCGGGTACTAATTTTGGAACCGAATCGGGCGACCAGGTCTTCCAAACTCCGTTGTTAACGGTACCTAACTCGACGGCCTCCTTTGACACGGTTAGTCGGTTAGCGTTCACCGCGGATGCTGCGTCGGGTTTCTTGTTTAAATTCGGCCGATTAATGTATTACAGTGGGGAGAAACACGGCTGGGAATCTAAAGACGATTTAGCCCACGCCAGTCAACGGGTATTGGACGAACTTTATGCGATGCACCGCCAGATATGTCAAAGGGATACCGTACCTATTGATCCTCTCTACACCGTATTTTCCCAGGCGGGTGCCTTGGTGATTCGGTCTTCTTCGGTAGCGGAACGGGAACTGCTGAAATTGCTGTGTTGGTGTCCCGTACGTTTGTTCACCGAGGACGCTATGAAAGCCGCAGTGTCCGTGTGGACGGCCATTATCGTAAACCGACCCGAGTTGGAACCTACCATCGTTGCCGAATTGGTATCCTGTTGGACATGGTGCATTCGTCACCGTCAAGGGTTATTTAGCGACCGGTTTACACCGCGTAACCCGTTTTGTTCCAAAATGTCTTACGCCCCGTCAGACAAAACGGCTCGTCATCGGGCTTATCAAGGGATATCCCAATGTTTTAATCCGCACATTACGTGGATCCTGTTTTTCACTGCACGGGTAGACGCCACCCAGTTTCAACGTCCCGATACCGCGGTATTGATCACCCATTTGTTCCAACGTACCTTCCCTTGGGTTAAACACCTCAGTACCAGCCCTCTAGCGCGGTATGGAAGGTTTTTATTGGTGCGGTTGGGATTAAAGCTGCTGGAGAAGTTATTTGCCAGTCCCATTGTGGAATTTCAGTTCCGCAAGAATTTATACGCGATGATCCTGTCGTGGTTCACCATGGCCCCGCGGTGGACCTTTAGTGGCAATAAGCGATTGATTACTGAGGAATTGCGACTGCTGTTGGAATGCTACCGTGCGGTTAGTGTTGACCTTTCTACCGACGATACGCAGGATCAACACATCCAGTGGATCGGTTCGGGACGTAATCCACCTTCGCAGCGGACGGCCAATACGGCAGTGAATGGTCACGCTCGAGCGGATTACCAATCGCTGGAATTGCCCTCGGTGAATAATCACCAAAGGTTGAAACGTCATAAGCGGCTAATCTTGTTATTGTTGGCCAGCGAGATACGTCGTTTGACTACCTGGAATAATGCGTCAGATCCGTCCATTGCACCGCGAGAACTACTGGCCCTCAAACAGGGAAACTATCCCGATGACGTGTGGCGTCAGGTAGTGCACGACGCTTGGGACTTTAGCGCTAGTTTGGCCTTGTTCTTACCGGACCGGTTTCCCCATCCGGAAATCCAACGCACTCTGGCCCAACTGATCATGTGTCAACCTGAAGCAGTGGTTAAACACCCCGAAGCCCTGCAGTTCCTGTTGCCCCACCTTACACGATTGACCATGGATCAGACCAAATACCTGCTGTACTGGGCACCCGCTGCCCCCATAACAGCCGCTTCTTACTTGACCAGTAGCCACAGTGGTCAACCTCTAGTAGTCCAATACGCCATGCGGGCCCTAGCAAGGTATCCCGTAGATGTGGTGTTTTTCTACATCCCGCAACTGGTCCAGGCCCTCCGTTACGACGTGCTGGGTTACGTAGAAAAGTATATCTTCGACGCCGCCCAAATTTCCCAGCTGTTCGCTCACCAGATTATATGGAATATGAAGGCCAACATGTACAAAGACGAAGACGCCAAAATACCGGACACGTTGAAACCTACGTTGGACCGTATGATCGACCGCATTGTGGGGTCATTGTCGGGGACGAATCAGGCATTTTACGAACGCGAATTTTCCTTTTTCGATACGGTGACGGGTATTTCGGGTAAACTTAAACCGTATATTAAGCGGTCCAAGGAGGAAAAGAAGAAGAAGATCGATGAAGAGTTGCACAAGATCCCCGTGGAGGTGGGGGTGTATTTACCTAGTAACCCAGACGGTGCGGTGGTGGATATTGACTATTCGTCTGGACGGCCCTTGCAGAGTCACGCCAAGGCGCCCTTTATGGCTACATTTTATGTTAAACGTAAAATTACACCTACGGACGAAGTACAGGAATTAATCGATGACCACGAGTCAGAAGATAGCTATCCGTTGGAGAACTCGGGAACGTGGAGTAGAGATCAGACAACTTACCAACCACCGAGGGGAACCATCGGATCCCATAACGATCCGGATGATTCCCGTGGGGCGGTTAATGCTAGTGCGGTCGGTTTCCCACCTACGTCGGGTCGGCGGGGTTCGGTACATCCTGTTTCAGCCGCCGAAGTGGTGATAAAACAGTCGGCGATTTTCAAAGTGGGAGATGACTGTCGTCAAGATGTGTTGGCCCTCCAACTCATTGCCATTTTTAAAAACATATTCACCTCGGTGGGGTTGGACCTATACCTGTTTCCTTACCGCGTGGTGGCCACCTCTCCCGGCTGTGGTATGATTGACGTGATTCCCAATTCCATTTCTCGGGACCAACTTGGTCGGGAGAAGGTGAATAGTTTATACGACTACTTTTTGACAAAATACGGTGGGGAAGATTCGGTGTCGTTTCAAAAGGCTCGTCATTCGTTTGTGCAAAGTGTGGCAGCTTATTCGTTGGTGTCGTTTTTACTCCAGATCAAGGACCGTCACAATGGGAACATTATGCTGGATGACCGGGGTCATATTGTCCATATCGATTTCGGGTTTATCTTGGATATTTCTCCCGGGGGTATCAATTTCGAAAGTTCACCGTTTAAACTCACCGCCGAAATGATCAACGTTATGGGTGGTAGCTCCGAAGCCCAGCCGTTTAAACTATTTGCGGACCTCTGTGTCAAGGCTTATTTGGCATCCCGGCCCTACGCCGAATTGATTGTACAGGTGGTCAAACTGGTGATGGATTCAGGGTTGCCCTGTTTCAAAGGGAAGTCAACGTTGGACAAATTACGTCAGCGGTTCCAGTTGGATAAATCCGATCGTGAAGCCGCGCAGTATATGATGGATCGCATCCAGGATTCCTACCAGAATAGACGTACCGTCCTGTACGACTCTTTCCAAAAGGCCACTAATGGAATTCCTTATTAATTTGCCCCTGTGTGTTTTAAAGAGGAATTATTTAGTGCCACGTATTTATTTATTTATGGCAAAGTGCCGATGTTTTCCTTTGGTTTGGTTTCCATGGGTTATCGCTAGCGACAGACTACCTTTATACTATTTATAAGATTGCCCACTTTGCCTTAATGAAAACAACGTATGAATTACAGCGTTCGAAACCAGCAAAGGTCAGGATAACTCGTTCATATAATCCCGGAGGTTATTATGGTTTTTTTTGTTACCGCCATCGTGGTTTTTATAATAGTGGCTTTAATTGACAATCCCTGGTGCTTTCGTTGTATTCAATTATGTGAACGGCCAACTTCGGTGGTAGAGAGGCACCAGTGCCACGCTTGGACCGGATATACCGGTTCATATATATTTTAATAAAATGCAATCCTTGCTGTTTGTACTCCCATACTCAAAAAATACCAGCGATAAATGGGCCTCATCAGGTGAAGTATAAGCCGAGAAAGAATGGGGTCAAAGGAGAACCACCCGTCTTCCCAATGGGCCAATTTGAGCTCAGACAACCTTTCAAGTAAATATTCCCCGCCCAATTCATACGACACTGTTCCTCGTGCCAGTGTCCTTATATACCACCTCATCTTTCATGATTCACCCTCTGGGATCGTTTTGTTCTTTATCAATGGTAGAGGTTATCCTTACGTTTTCCTTAACAGACAGAATTCATTTCTAGTTTGTTTTTTTATTTATTTTTATTTTCGTCTTTTACACCATCTTTCGCATTCGAGTTTACACAGGTAAGCACCCCGTGCTACAGGATGGTTTGAGCAGAGCTATCCCACCGCACGTATATTCACCATGGACCCTAGGAACACAGGATTACTCTACCATATGCCCTTTTTCTCGGAATTGGAGTACAAGGCATGGTGGTGTCTAATATCCGTCTATACTCTACCATCTTTTACCTATCAACAATATGAGCAGTGTCATCGCGGAATGGAGCCAGTGGTACCGTTGATACCTTTCCTTTCGCTGTCCTTGTCACTCCTCCTCCTCGCTCCCAAGGTTTGTTGGAATTCCTTCTAGCGAGTATAACGAGATGGCGGATGATGAACCGATGGGAAGTGACTAGGGTTGGTAACTGGTGATGCCCACAGTGTTTGGTCTTTGACGTTTACAATGTATTGACATGTAGTTTGGATAATTCGCTCGTTGGTTTGTCTGTGCCTCATATTCTATTACTCGGCGAACATGTTCCTTTATTGATATCACTTGCTGTTCTAGCGTGTGACTACAGTGCAGCATACGCTATAGACGATCCTTGCCCTCCAACTTCGCTTGCGTTGCCCATAAAATGCGACTGGATATTAAGCGCAAGTTACTTTCGCGCACCAAGGACCGCGTAAAGTGCGTGGACCTTCACCCCACTGAGCCGTGGATTTTGGCCAGTCTTTACAACGGCAATATATTCATTTGGAACTATGAAACCTCGGCGCTGGTGAAAACGTTTGAGGTTACCCAGCAGCCTGTGCGTACCGCTAAATTTATCGCCCGTAAAAACTGGATCGTGACGGGTTCAGATGACCTCATGATACGGGTGTTCAACTACAACACGCACGAAAAAGTGGCCGAATTTGACGCTCACCAGGACTATATTCGGGCCTTGGCGGTCCACCCGACGCAACCATACTTACTCAGCAGCAGTGATGACATGTCTATTCGCTTGTGGGACTGGGAAAAGGGCTGGAAATGCGTTCGGGTGTTCGAAGGGCATACACACTATGTGATGGCACTAACCATTAACCCCAAGGATTCCAACACTTTCGCCAGCGCCTGTTTGGACAAAACGGTAAAGGTATGGAGCCTGGGGTCACCAGTGGCCAACTACACACTGGAGGGTCATACCAAAGGTGTCAACTGCTTAGGTTACTACTATGGCAGCGACCGTCCCTACCTAGTCTCGGGGGCCGACGACTGTCAAGTAAAAGTGTGGGATTACCAAAATAAGTCGTGCGTGCAGACACTGGAGGGTCATTCGCAAAACGTCAGTGCCGTCGTGTTTCATCCCAATTTACCCATTATTATTTCCACTGCAGAGGATGGCACCGCGCGTATCTGGAACGCCAACACTTATCGTCTGGAAAATAGCCTCAATTACGGATTGGACCGTGCCTGGGCGATCGCGTTCAAACCTGGTACTAATACCGTGGCGTTTGGTTTCGAGGAAGGTACGATGGTGGTGAAACTGGGACGGGAAGAGCCGGCGGTAAGCATGGATACCGGCGGTAAGATTATCTGGACCAAGTACACTAGCATCATGACCGCCAACGTCAAGGCTAGTGTAATGAGCGAGATTCGGGATGGGGAGCGCGTGAGTTTACCGGTGAAAGAATTAGGCACTTGCGAAGTTTTCCCGCATTCCCTACAGCATAGTCCTAACGGCCGGTTCATTGCAGTGTGCGGGGATGATGAGTACATCATCTACACCGCCCTGGCTTGGCGTAACAAGAGTTTTGGTCGTGGGTCCGAAGTTGTATGGGCCCAGGACTCTAACGAGTTTGCGGTGCGGGAATCATCTAACACTATCAAGCTGTTCAAGTCTTTCAAGGAAAAAACCAACCTCAACGGCCCACTGGCCAACTTGTCCTTTTCGGTGGATAACATTTACGGTGGTACCCTGTTGGGTGTGAGCAGTGGCGATTTTTTGGACCTGTATGACTGGGATCTTGGTCTCCTGGTACGCCGTATCGAAGTGATACCCAAGATGCTTTACTGGTCCGAATCAGGGGAATTGTTAGCCATCGCTACCGAGGAGGGGTTCTTCATTTTGCGGTTCGACCGCGAACTCTATCAGCAAACATTGGACACACACGGTGGTATACTTCCTGAGGAATGCGGTGAGGAAGGACTGGAAGAGGCCTTTGAGGTCGTTGAGGAATTTTCGGACAAAATCGAAAGTGGCTGTTGGGTGGGCGATTGCTTCATATACACCAGCCCGGCCCGCCGTTTGAGTTATATCGTGGGTGGTCAAACTTTTACCATTTCGCACCTTGATAGCCCGTTGTACCTCCTGGGTTACATAGCCAAGGACAACCGTGTGTATCTGGCTGACAAGGACATCCAAATTGTCAGCT
The DNA here is from genome assembly GCA_027478255.1 of Dispira simplex. Classification (NCBI taxonomy): domain Eukaryota; kingdom Fungi; phylum Kickxellomycota; class Dimargaritomycetes; order Dimargaritales; family Dimargaritaceae; genus Dispira; species Dispira simplex. The sequence continues at coordinate 1,963 of JAOPJG010000740.1, read as the reverse complement.
TTTCACTTCCTTTGGTGTTGATTGAGTACCAAACAGCTATCATACGGGGAGATTTTGAAGCTGCGGAGCAGCTCTTGCCGTCCCTCACCCCCGCTCAACGAAATAAGATTGCGCGGTTTTTGGAATCCGAGGATCTCAAGGAACTGGCGTTAGAGGTCACCCAGGACACCGAACACCAGTTTGATTTGGCCCTGCAGTTAGGGCAGATGCAGATCGCTCGCGACATTGCCGAAAAGTCGGACGCGGCCGCCAAGTGGAAGCTCCTGGGGGATGCCGCCCTGACGGCGTTCAAACTGCCACTGGCCCGAGACTGTCTTGTGCGTGCCAATGACCTAAGTGGGCTCTTATTGTACTACACTTCGGTGGGATCTAAATCCGGTTTGGAGGACCTTGCCCAGTTAGCCGCGGATACCGGCAAGCTGAATATCGCTTTCGCGTGCCATCTCAACCTAGGTGCCCTAAACCGGTGTTTAGATATTTTGATTCAGCAAAAGCGTATCGCGGAAGCCGCCCACTTTGCCCGCTCCTACGTTCCTCATCGTTTACAGGAGACTGTGAAATTGTGGACGACAGAATTAAACCTGGAGAATAAAATTAAGGGCGCCGAAGCTCTGGCGAATCCCGATGACTACCCGAACCTCTTCCCTGAACATCGGTTGGCATGTAAGGCGGAAACTTTAAGGAACCAGGCCTACTCCAGTGTCTTTGCGGCAACAAGCTTACCGGAGCATCAGGACGACTTGTCCTTTGACTGGCTGGCATATGCACAGCAGGAAAGCGAAAGTTCCGGAATATCTAACCCGTTGGGGGGAACCCAACCCACAACATCACTGCTGGACCAACCCAGTGATGATTTACCAGTTGACAGCCTAAGCTATGCCAGTATGGAAGTCCAAACGGGAGGAACCGATTCCATACGGGATGATTTGGAACTGGACGAAGACACGGTACCGGTCGCTACGGCGTCCTTACTGGAAGAGGAGTAAATCTTGGATCAAAGTTTGCTTGGAAGTAGTGGGTTTGAATGTGTGTGAATTTTTATTGTCATCCTTTAGGGTCCCTTGAACGACGGATAGAAAAGGGAGAGGGGCGAAACAATGTCCTTTGGAGATAACTTTGCAAATTCTTCGTTTAATTTGGTTTTCGTTCAAAGAGTAGTAAAATATTGTACGGTGAAAATTCGGCCATATTTCCAACCTATCAATGACACGATTGGAAGCTGGTTACTGATTATGGTGATGTCATCATTGCGTACTGTAGAAAAAAAAAGTCGACTTTGTACGTTTTATCTAGCACAGCTTGGTGCTCCTCTTCCTCTTCACTCATCCGTTCTTCTTTTCGGCCTTTTAGTTTACTTTTATTTTTTAGCTTCGACTATTTTATATTTTTCTTACATTAAAAAAAAAATTCGACTGAGAAATATTATATGGATCAAATCATATACACACACTGGTTTACTCTAACAAAAGGGAGGTTAGATTTACCTATCACGACATTCGGAAGAATGACAGCTGGAACCAAAACTCAATTATTTTAGAGCAAGGGACTGCATGAAGCCTGAAACCCAGCCGTTGTGAAAAATTTGCGGTGTTTGTATTGTGGCTGGACAAATTTTTTCCCGGAAATTTCACTTCAACGACCCTTTGTTTTTGTTTGCTATAATAGGTGTGATACATATACTTTGAGGCTATTCCGGTGTGTTTACGGGTTCACATAAGAATATATATTTGACTTTTCTTGGTTAAACAAATAACACCTTGTTGATTCTACGACCGGGTTAGTACCATCTCACACTGCCGAACGTGCAAACAAATGTACACGTGAGAAAACACCCTGTGTCAGAACTTTTATCTAACATTGTTCATCGCGGTTACGTTTTAGACAACTGGGTAGTTATTTTTCAACTATATAGCGAAAAATCCGCCGAAGATGAATGGGTCTCTCACAAAATCCTATTGGTTAG
>JAOPJG010000739.1:0-17703 GCA_027478255.1 Dispira simplex | reverse complement strand
AGAGGCAACAAAGGAACTAACTGTCATAATATGTGTAATTCTCTTGTGCAAACAATTACTAATCTCTCTATTGTATGCCTACTAATGAAATTGTTTGGTGTGGCACCGCAAACTGTATTCTCACTACAACCATGCTGATTACCCATTTCAAACCTAACATCCCTTGATCATGCACAAAACTATTTTTCATTGCAACACGAATTCTTTTCGCCAAATAAAGTAGTTGACATTTATGAAGAAGCATATCAAGATTGGACAGAGCAATGAGCACTACAACGGTTGGGTTTGTTGAGTGATGTCTAAAATTTTAATACAGCTCTAATTACATGGGAATCTAAAACAGTATATTGAAACGTACTTTTCTTTTATTGAGTACACACATCTCTACCCTGTTGAGATTCTGTGTGGTAATCATGCTATCACAACGTACGGGTTTCATGACTCGGTCGCCGCAATCAGTTTCAATACCTTCAACCCTACTTGGACTACCACTGCTTGTTTATGTACCAGGGCCCACTGTACTACTTCTTTGACCAAGGCCCCTAGCTGCCAATTGGTTAACCATTTCTGGACTACGTCCGTGTGGGTGGGAAAGAAGGTCAATATATTTTTCCAACACTCTAACGCCCGGTGCATCAACCCAGGATCGAGATCGGCAGACGTTGCCCCAGCCTCAATATATCGTCCCTGACCAATGGGAAGAGTACTAGCCTGGGGAATTGGCCCTTTTGTTGGGTCACACTCCACACCCAAGAGTTCCACCAGGGCCATTGGGCCCCGAGGATGGTAGGCCAGAGCCTCTGCGGGTACGGGTTCTGAGGTCAGGATCGCTAAGGCACCACTGGCTGCACTTTGAGTGGCCAGATCTTCACTACCGGTTAATGCAATCAGGATATGCAACTTACACCGTTGGTGGGGAGCCAGCGGGGAAGGGTGACTCCCAGTGGCTTCTGTCTGCGATTCACTCTCGGGATGGGTACGCTCCACTAAGAAACGACGACAAGATTTTACGTATTGATCGAATACGGTCCCGGAACACATGAGATTACACAACGTCTCAGTAGCCGCCCGGACCACCAGCGGATGGTTGGCCAATTGCAGGGTTTCAATATGAGCGAGGGCTCCACATACCACGGCAATGTAGGTCCGTATATCCACATCGTAGACATCAGGCTGATCCGAAGACATAGAAGCTGGTGTGGACTCAGAGGTAGCTTCAAGGGAAATGTCCATGCTGGCCAGGTTGGTAAGCGCCAATAACGCTTCGAATTGCATCAATGTTGACTGTTGACGGTGGTCCAATACATGGGTGACTGGTTTCAATAATAATACCAGCACGGCAGCCAGAGACCGGGCCTGTCCGTACGAAAAGGCCACATTAGGGTTTACCGAGATAGCCAGTTTAGCCAAGGCATGGGTAGCGTATGTTTGGAGAGAAAATCCCAACTTCAAAATATCCGTTTGCTCTCGAGGGGTAGAATTGTCTGTGGAACCGCGGCTAGATTGGGGGTCATTACGCTGGATTATGGCTTGACCAATAGCGACGCTACGCAACAAATAGGTCACGGCACCGTGTTGCACCAATGTGGGTCGGAGTTTGGGCACAGTGCCCAGATTCATGTACACTTTGGTAATCGTTTCCAAAACCCCACCTACCAATGTAAAAGGGATAGTTAATCTGGACTGATCTTCGGAGTTCGGCTCCTGACGAGACCGGCAAGGAAATCCAAGATATTGTTGAGTTAGATTGGTATGTTGACTCCAGCAATCCATGATCCGTTTAGAAATGTCCGCCCACCACTTGAGGACGAATGGGTACTGAGTTTGAAGGTCGGTTAACCGTTGAGTTACTTCCGCCTCGGTCAGTTGCTGACTTGCTTCATCGGTCCAGCCCGAAGATTCAGAGGAACTACCATCCTTTGACTGCTTACGTTGGGCATATTGCCGAAGTTTCTCGGCTTGTTTGGCGTCGTCGTCGGTCGCTATGGGGTAACGAGTGAGTGATTCCACGAACACTGTTATAGTACGAATGAGGGACCAGGTATGGGTTAGTAAAGGGGATAGGATGACCCCAGTAAACCGGGAGGTGTGGTCCAATAACGTCAAAGGCGTGACCAATGACTGGACTATTCTTCTCCATATTCGTTCATCCTGTATGAGCATATCCCGGATGGACGGATCGAACAAGCAGTACAGACAGGCATCCACACATAATTCGGTGAGTGCGGTCTGGCCTAAGTAGCTGGCTACATTAGTATAGTCGGACGAATCGCTAAAATCCACCTGGGTAGATGTGGGAGTCACAGTTGGTAGAATGTTCAACCACAGAGTGCGAAATGCCTGGACCAGTTTCAAAGGTGGGACCAAGGGTCGTTTCATGGCATCCGGAAGTGGTAATCCCGGATCACTGATGGCCGCAAATAATCGAGTGGTAATGGTCAACCGAACGACAGCTTGGGCCGCTACCAGTTGGAGTAAGAAGTGCGAGTCGAGTGGGGCATCCCCTCGGGACCAGCCGTCAGATTCATCGATATTCTGATTCAGCAATGTAGCCAACGACGATGAAGGTCCTTCGGTTTTGATAAAACGCTGCACTTTACCAACAGCCCGTTCCGTCAGGGTCGCTAGATAAGGGCCAGCTCGCGTGACAAGCTCGGTAGCGAGTTCCTGATGAGTGGAGGCCCCCAAAGCCAACAAGATCGTCCACCACTGGACACTCCATGGTTTGTACTCCAACGCATCAAATAACGCCGTCATGACCTCGGCCTCTTTTAAAAGCGTCAGGGCAATCTGGCGAAAAAACGGGAGTGCCAGTGAACCCACGAGGGCTCGCCGTGCTTCTTCGCTTTCATTATCCGCCACCGATAACAAATCGGTGCGAATTTTACGCACTAGCTCCTCGATAATAAGTTCAAAAGCCGCCTGGTCTTCTCCGGCGGATTGGGCCAGGCCTTGAATTACGCCGGCCAGACGCACCACCCGAGAATGCACCTCCAGTCGAATAATCCATTGTTGTGAATACTTGACCGTTCCCTCTTCGTTGGTGGTGGTGTTATCAGTACTGGTGGAGGAAAATACACCCAGGCCGTACAACAGAGCTACCAACGGTGATGGTGCGGTCAATGAAATACATGCTACAAAACTGTCTAAACATAACGCACGTATGCGAGGCCTCTGCAAGTGTTGAAGAAACGCTTTAGGATTAGTTAACTGATTCTCCACCCAAGTGACCAATCGGTAAACCGTATGTAAACAGCAACAGGGTGAGTTGGAAGTGACTGACGGATGGGACGCTGAGTCGGCGCTAGTGTAAGGGATCTCTTGTTGTAAGCAGTCGAGTTGGATTTCCAGTTGCTGACAGAGTTGTCCCGAACAGCTCAGTAAATTGATGAGTTCCCGAGAAAGGGTGGGTGTGTTGGACTGGGTTTGTGTGGAAGACATTAGAAAAGTTCGTCAACTATTAAGAGGTTTTACTATAATTTCTGAACAGAAAGAAACAACCATAACGAAATGGTTACGACAAAAGCATTGCATTGAATAACATAACGATGTCACATTTTTTTTTCCAGAATTATCCTTGTGGAAAAGAATGGCCACACCAAACATTGTATGATAGACAGTCCAGACTTAAGCATCTGATATAAAAAATACAGTTGGTTTCAGCTTATAAACTCAAAAAAAATGGTAATAACTCACCATACGATAAATATTCTTCCAAGGCTACTCTCCTAGCCTAGACGATAAGCGTGGCAAAGATACGGATAATACCATTAAGATAAAATTACCAACAGAAAAACAAAGATGATAAAACATAAATCGAAACGCGCGCAGAGTGTGAAAGAAATTGGTGAAAAATTGAAGCCATATGTGTTCCCACTAGAGTGGGATCGCACCCTACTTTTACAAAATCGCATTGTGTCGACTCCCTCTGTTTAGGGTCTATAAACATCAAACCACATAATAGTGCAAGAGATCCGTTAAAGGGATTCGCCTAACGTCACTCACTTTTGCCCAAATCAACTGAAGAACGCGCCACCGGTTGGTATTGGTTGTTGGTAGGGGTCTGCGGAATAATATGAACGCTATCCCCATCAATACCAGCAGTCGGTAGAATTTGGTTGCTTTCCTCGCTGGGCCACTGCTTTTCTTTTTCATTTCGGGAGGAAGATTTGTCTGTGTGTTTGTTCTGACCGTTCAAGTGTAGAATTTTGGTCTCACCTGAATGATCCTCCACGGAAATAGTGGTCGTCATTCGGGATAACGGAATAGCGGGGTCACGGAAGATAGGCTTCATGAAACGACGCTTGGCCAGTTTGTACAATTCACTGCAGATAAAGAAGACGAAGATGGACACTCCAACGATACCCCATTCCCATGTAATGGGTTTGTGTTTAAAAATCTGGGTATTGAACGTGGGAATGTACAAGATAGGAAACACGATTAAATTGCCGCCCGTCACCGAATACAACAAGTACTTGTTGGACAGGAACCGTTCACTAAAGCCCCGCTCGCCCTTTTTCCACCAGCCCCACCACATGGGTTCGCGAACATCTTTGCAGTTGTAGGCGTGCAGTAGCAACAGATAGGTCATGGTGGTAAATATGGTACCGCGGGCACGGAACACTGTGTCGCAGGAGTCGCTATAGGTTTCGTTACAGTCCACACCAAGATTCCCATCACCGAAACCCCAAACCACCAGGATAAAGTTGAGCAGACAAATTACCCCCATGGAGCCTCCGTACGCGAAAATGTCCATAATCACCTCAGGGCTAAAGATACCATACTTGACAGGGCGGGGGGCACGTTTCATTGTTTCTGGGGAACTGGGTTCCACCCCCAGACTCATAGCTGGCGGAGTACTGGTGAGCATGTTGTTAACCAGGATTTGCACCGGGGAGAGCGGGAATACCGAATATCCACTCGCGTCCATAAAGGCCAACCCGATAAGTAAAGGAATGACTTCGGCCACGTTGGTCGCAATCATGTGGCAAATGAATTTTTGGATATTGTTGAAAATACGACGTCCCTCGGCCACGGCTTTGACGATAGTGGCAAAATTATCGTCGGTCAGCACGATGTGGGAGGCTTGCTTGGCCACATCCGAACCTTGCAACCCCATCGCAATGCCTACGTTGGCGATTTTCAAGCTGGGGGAATCGTTGACCCCGTCACCCGTCATGGCCGCGATGCGTTGACGACGGTGCATGGCCTTGATCATCTTGACTTTGGTGTTAGGGCTGCAACGAGCAATCACGTGGGGAAGTTCCACCATGTTGTCGATCTCTTCATCTGGCAACTCGTCAAACTCCTGGGCGGTCATCACCAACTGATTACTACCTGTGCTAATAGCCACGGCACCGGGGGAAGCGTCGGTAATAGTCAAGGGACGGTTGGCATATTCCAAGGGTAGATCCGAGGGCAAAATCCCCACCTCTTGAGCAATGGCGGCGGCGGTGGCCGGGTGATCACCGGTCAACATGTGTACTGTGATACCTGCATCGTAACATTCCTGAACACTGAGCCAGGTTTCCGGGCGGGGAGGATCGTAAATACCGGCTAGACCGAGAAAAATCATGTCTTGGTCGATTACCTCACGCTTCCAGTCATCGGAATTACTAGGCAAGGTGGTGACATCCACGGGACGACAGGCCAGGGAGAGTACTCGTAACCCTCGAGTGGCCAACGAGGTGACCTCCTCCATCAGAGCGACTTGGAACTCGTCGGTCATAGGAATCACTTGGTCATTCTGGTAAACGAATCGACAGCAATCTAGTACACGCTCGGTGGCACCCTTGAGGTAACATACCGCAGTATCCGGTTGTAGAGTAAATGACTCGAAAGCGTTACTTTCTGCCAACTGAGAAGCAGGCAATCCGAGGAAACCATGGTCGGACCGTTGAAATAGCGGAGTAGTCCCATCCTGATCGTGAATGTGGTACACCACGCTCATACGCTTAACCCCTGAGTCAAAGGGGAATTCAGCGACAAGTTTAAAAGGTAATGCCCTGGCGCCGTTGTCCGAGGTAAGGGTGGGTTTAGCATACCCGGCCTTATGGGCAAACACCTGTAGGGAGGTTTCTGTAGGGTCCCCCATGCCGATCCATTCCTGAGTGACCTTGTCTTGTTTGAGTTCGCTCATATTACAAAGCGAGGCACACAGAGTGAATTGGGTAAAGGCTGGACTCATGATGGTTGGGTTGAGGGTTTCCTTGGGTATATCTTCGTCGGCAAACCTAATGTTACGACCGGCGACGGTAGCGGGGGAAAGTTTTAGCACCTCGCCGTCCGGCACGAACCCGTTTCCGGTAATCTCGTACTGTTCGCCGCCCGGCAACCAGGCGCGACGCAGGACCATACGAGACTGGGTAAGAGTACCAGTTTTATCGGAACAAATGTTGGTAACGGAGCCGAGTGATTCCAAGGCATTCAGTTTGCGCACCAGTGCCCGGTTTTTGGTCATCCTCCTTACACCTAAAGCCATAGTCATAGTAACCACGGCGATTAAACCTTCAGGAATCATGGCTATACCCAACCCAATAGCGTAGATGGCAGTTTCGGTACGGATATGGAAACGCTGAGCAGCAAACACCACAATAGCGAAAATAACTGCCAAACCAAACAATACATAGGTCATATAGTTTAACCCCTTTTGTAGAGGAGTGGACTGCTCGTCTTTGGTATCGGCCAACGTTTTGGCAATTTTACCAACTTCGGTTCGCATCCCAATACCAGTGACAATAGCCCGACCACGACCCTTGGTTACGGTGGTACTAGCGTACACCAAATTGATGCGGTCTCCCAATGGTTCGTCGGGATCGTGCAATTGGTCTTGGATTTTGGCCACGGGGAGGGATTCACCAGTGAGTAGAGCTTCGTCCACTTCAAGGTTGGAGACTTGATACAGACGACAATCAGCGCCCACCACATCACCATTTTCGATGACCAGAATATCGCCAACGGTGAGCTCGATGGTGGCAATGGTGACCAAGTGACCATCACGGATGACTTGGGAAGTGGGCGACGACATTTTACGTAAGGATTCCAAGGTCTTTTCGGCACGATATTCTTGGAAAAATCCGATAGTAACGTTTAACACGACGATAAAGGCAATGACGCCTCCTTCCACCCAGTCTTTGACGACAAAGGAGATAACCAACGCGATCAACAACACAACAGTCAGTGCGTTGGCTACTTGGCGGAATATAACCTTGGAGGCACTTACACCGCCTTGACCCTTGAGCTGGTTGAGGCCATGCTCTTCCAGACGTGCTTTGGCCTGAGTGGTATTAAGGCCTTCGTGGACGTTGGTGGTGAGCTCGTCGCAAACCCTTTCTACGGAAAAGGTGTGGTAAGGCGGAAGAACCTCCACATTTCTTTTTTTACGGAAATATTCCAAAAATTTCATGCCTGTGGCGGGTTATTTATTCTGTGAAAAAAGATAAATAGAAGGATGCCACTGGCGCAACAAAAATAATATAATATAATATATATATTTCGGTTTTTTTATAGTGGTTTAAACGAGACTAAAATATGAACGATAACGAAACAGATAACGAATATGTCAGAGGCACTATCAAGGCAATACTAAATTGCACCTGCAGGAGCTACCACAGAGCTACGTAATACCGTGGACTTGCTTTCCCAAATTGAACGAAGAGTGGGCTGACATTCAGAAGTAAAAGGACGAAACAGACTGCACCACAGACGACGTTTGTAGACCAGAAAGGTGAGTAATGTCGATAATATGTTTCGAAAGATAGAACAAGGGGTATCGAGAAAATGATTGGGAAACGGGTGGCCTTTTATAGCTACACAGTCACTGATGAGCCCCCTGAATCCACAAACGAGACCCTCAAAAAAAGTAATGACGTGTGTTAGTCACCTTGAGGGGACCATAGCGAATGGGGATTGGCTTCGTTGGAGACGAGCTAAACGATGTAAATTTTCGATAAATGGGATTGTGGGCCCATAATACACAGGTTATCCGTATAATAGAGTCCCCACGATACATACTTGTTTACAGCCAATCACGTTGGTTCACTTCAAGCCTATTTTCCCGAACTGCTACACCAATGAATCTCGTTGACAGTTGCACACTTGTATTCTTCGATTTTTGGTTCACAGGTGAGCCGCCCATCGCCGTCACCCATTGGGCGATGGGAAAATATCCGCTGATTGGTGGGTGATAGCGTCAACACAAGTAGCCAATCATTTGTGATAGTTGGACCAGTAAACAGTGACGGTGGGAAACCCTATGTTACCGGTTCCAGTCTAAGCACAATAAAGTCAACAGATTGCCTCAACAGGTCACGAGATTGGACTGTGAAATTATTATAATAGTCATTATAAACGTCATTGACGAAACTACGACATTCTCGTTTTGGAACGAGTCGAATCGATACCAAAATTGGTTCCCACCCATCCTTGTCGAGTGTTTATATCCCCCCACATTCCGCTTAGGAAATCAAACAAACTTTCGGTTCACAGCTTCCAAAGGTTACAGTTAGGGTCGGATTTACTGGTCTGTTGGCATCCATACAGGACATATACTGCATTGGTGGCAGTTTCTCGACTAGGACAACATGTATCTACAACCAGGTATTAAATTCACCGGACACCACAAGATTCAACAGGGATAAGTATAGCCACAACATACACTAGCGCGCCAAAGTCGGTGGAACTGTTGGGTGGCGCAGATTCCAAAAATTGTTAAATACAAAGTAAATTTTAATACTACGCTACACCGAATTCCAAGAGATGTTGTAATTAACCGGTTTCCTGTGTAATAAGCCATTCAACTAAAATGAGGGGTTCGCACGGTGGTTGTCAGCTGATTCGTAACCACTTTTACTGGACCCGGGTCTTCCACAGCCGGTTTATATAGGGAAATAACCGACGAATCACAAGTAATGCCACTACTACAGTGGTTAAATCCTTTTTGGGAAAGTCCATCCGTGGCACGAAAGGGCGTTTGTGTGGGTAATAACTATAACTATACATAGCAATGAATTTCCTGGCAGACCTATGGCTGATAAATGAGTATCAGAAATTGCCTTCTTTGTTTGTCTGACCGGTTTCATCCGTGTGGTGTTTTGGTTTCAAAGCAGTTTGCCCTGATACATCCCAAAAGGGGGTTTACTCAAAATATCTATCCCGACTTGTTCCGAGGATTCCCGATTACATGGTATACGCAAATGTAGTGTGGGTATCCCATTTTAGTAAGCAGGGGAGCTTAGACCGCTCTTTGCAGGTCCACTCTTACTTTCTTTGGAATGCCTTTTTGGTTAATATTGATTAGTGTGAGAAATGGTGGTGGGTTGCTCGCAGATTCACTAGAAGTGGGTCCCAGAGATGCAGTATTTGATTTCATTAACTTGACCTTTTGCAATACAACACTCAAATGTCTACTCGCACCTTGTACCATCTGGTCACGTGGTTTTGAATCAAATGTGTTTATGTGTTTGTTTAAGGGGTGAAAAAAAATTATGAGATCAAATAAGGAAGCCGGAAAAAAAAAGTAAAATTTAAAAAATCTAACTCAAAAATACGATTCTTGAAGAAAAATCATAGTACTCAAGTGTGCCCAAGCGTTTCTGGAGCGCAACAAGAAAAAAAAATTTTTAGGCTTCACGTACTTTATTTTCCGGTCTAGTTTTGAACAAAAGCAAAACTTTTTATTCCGTATTTCAATTTGTATTTTTTTTATTATTATTACTGTTAACGTCACCCGGGTGGCCTTCAAGTCTTTTAGAATCCCCTTTGGTGGTCGCCACCTATTCGTTTTCCTTATCTTTCCCGCAGTGAGCACTTATTAACACACATACTCACTGTTTATCTACCACCAGTTCGTTTACAAGGACTTGTAATTCTAAGTCAAATATTACTATGGATCCCAATTTCACCGCTCAGCTCAACACTATCCTGGAGCAGTTCCTCCAAGCGTCGGATACCCAACAAATTCGTGCGTTGACGGCCACTCTCAACAAGGATTTCTACAGCCAACCGGCCAGTGTACCGGCCTTGACCGAAATTGCCACAAAGGAGGGTACCGCTTGGCAATTGCGTCAACTGGCCGCGGTGGAACTACGTAAACGTGTGCTCAAGTTGTGGCAAAAGGTGGGAGACGATATTCGTGCGGGTATTCAGAAACATCTGTTGGAATGTGTGGTGCGTGAACCCGAAGCCCCTGTTAGACATACTTTGGCGCGGGTGATTTCTGCCGTGGCCGAATTGGATCTACCGTTGAACCGCTGGGACGACCTGCTACCGCTTTTGTTCCAATTGAGTAATAGTACTGATGCGGGACAGCGTGAAACCGGTATTTACGTACTTTACACCATCTTCGAAGTGATCGCCGATGGTGAATTGTCCGCTTCTCAACATATGCCTGGATTGTTCAACTTGTTCGCCAAGGCCATTCATGATCCGGACTCCCGGGCCGTACGAGTGATCACTCTGCAGGCATTGGGTAAAGTGGCCGAGTTTTTAGAACCTGAAAATGCCGCCGATATAAAGACTTTCCGGGATTTGGTGCCTTCGATGGTCAAGGTCATCCAAGATTGCTTGGCGTACGGGGACGAAGAAGGGTTTGGTCACGGGTTCGAAGTGTTTGACAGTTTACTCGAGCTGGAAACCCCGCTTCTGACTAACCATTTTGCCGATCTTATCCGGTTTTACCTGGACGTGGCCAGTAATCGGGATTATCCAGAAAGTGTACGTCGGATGTCGTTGTCGTTTATTTCCGTATCCGCGATGTTCAAACGGAAACGGCTACAAAAGGCCAATCTGGTGACTCCTATTATCGAACGCCTCTTTCCCATTATCGCCGAAGACGACGTGGATTCTGCTTTAAGCAGTCCGCAAAAGGGTGCTAATGATGCTGGAGATGATGACGACGACGACGATGATGATGATGAAAAGGCCTCTAGTATGGCTCTGTCCACTTTGAGCTCCATGAGTACTTATCTGTCCGCCACTGCAGTATTCCCCCCGACTTTGCGCCTGGTACTGGAATACATGCAAAACCCCCGTCCAGCTGCCCGTAAGGCCGCTATGCTGAGCTTTGCCGTCACAGTTGAATGGTCCGTGGACCTGATTGCGGATAAAGTGGGCGATTTACTCCGTTTAGTAGTAGCCGGTTTACAAGACCCTGCCCAATCGGTTCGTAGGGCCGCTTGTATGGCTATGGCCACCTTTGCCGACCATTTTGATCAAGACATCACAGCGCATCACACCACTTTACTACCCATTATCTTTACCCTGATGGGTGATACTCACGCTGATGTAATTAAACATTCGTGCAACGCCCTGGATGTTATCTTGGAGGGAATGGGGGACAATGTGGTCCAATACTTACCTACTTTACTGCAGGGCCTTTTGCAGTTGTTGGAAAACTCCCCCACCAAGGTGCGTATCACAGTTACCGCCGCCATTGGAAGCGCTGCTCATGCCGCGGGTGAAGCCTTTTTACCCTACTTTCAGGACGTGATTCAACGTCTCCACCATTTATTTAGTCTGTCTTCGGCCGAAGATGACTATGCTCTGCGAGGTATCGCCCTGGACACTGTAGGTAGTGTAGCCGAAGCGGTGGGTAAAGAAGTGTTCCGTCCTCACCTGGAAACCTTTGTCAAGTTGGGATTGGAAAGTATGGAACTGCCCTCAGCGCGTATGCGTGATTGCTCCTATTTGTTCTTTGGTACCGTCGGTAATGTGTTCCGGGACGAAATGGCACCATACTTGCAGTTTATTGTTCCGGCCCTACTACAAAGTTGTCGCACCGACGAGACTCAAGTGGTGGAAGATGACCAAGGAAACCTCACGCTGGCGGCATCGCTTGCCAATGGTGAAGAGGAGGACGGAATGGACGATGAAGTTGACCCTTTTTACGTGAGCACCGCTTTGGCCGACGAAAAGGAAGTGGCTGCTGATGTCCTGGGAGAACTGTTCGAAGCTACTTCTCGACACTTTTTACCTTATACTGAGGCCACCGTCCAAGAATTGGTGAAATTGATCGAACATGATGCCGATGGGGTACGTACTGCCTCTGTGAGTGCACTCTTCAAGTGTTTGGTTACCATTTACCGCATGTCCCTTCCCCAGGATCGTCGGGAAGTGGATCCCACTTGGGAGGCCGGTCTGCCTCTCCGCCAACCGGTGGACAGTAACGTCGCCCAATTGATTCAAATTATGATGCCGGCTGTGGTGAACATGTGGACCGAAGAAGATCAAGTGACCGTGGTTATCCAATTCTTCCACGAATTCTCTCAGGCTTTGAAAGTAGTGGGACCTGCTCTGCTGGCCTTCTCCCTTCCTAATGATGCGGACACTTCCTCCAACGACCAAACCCCCACCGAAGCCGTAATCACCACCGTTTGCAATGAACTCGGTCGGGTGTTCCAAAAGGAGGCCCTGTGTCAGGAAGACGACCTCGACGAGGACAACCAATTGGACGAGGAAGACAAGGCCAAACGTGATGCCATGCTTATCAGTGGCGCGGCTGATGTGGTGGGTGCTTTGGCTCTGGCTCTGGGTCCGGATTTCGCCACTTACTTTCAAGCATTTTTCCCCTTTATGGCGGCCTATTACGCTCCTAATCAAGACGTGTCGGAACGTTCCATGGCTATCGGTTGTCTCGGGGAAGCGGTGTCCGGTATCAAGGAAGGTTGTGATTCTTTAACCAAGGATTTACTGACGTTGTTTGTCAAGGCCTTGGATGATCCTGACTCGGAAGTACGTAGCAATGCCACTTTTGCCACGGGTGTAACGGTGTCTTATTCGTCGATGGACCTCACCGAACAATACCCTATGTTGTTGCAAATGCTGCACCGGGTGTTTTCCCACAGTGGTAAGGATAACCCCAAAAACGTGTACGATAACGCCTGTGGAGCTTTGGCCCGTGTGGCCATGAAGAATCCCCAGGCCGTACCTTTGGCCGATATGGTTACCGTCTTAGTACAGCACCTGCCACTCAAGGCCGATTTCGAAGAGAACGAACCCGTGATGGACTTTGTGTGTGGTCTCTTGGCCGATGGTCATCCCGCTGTCCAACCTCACGTTGCGGCGCTCAAGGCGGTGTTGCAACATGTCCTAAATCATGCCGATGAACAGTTAAAATCCACCCAACTTACCAAGGTTCAGTCTATTCTTCAGGCCATGCCTTAGAAATTTTGGCTGTCCCCCCCATACATGTTGGAGGTGTCTGAGTTTTTCTTGAGTATTGTATTTATTTATTGTTGCCTATTTTCCTACTTGATTTTTTTATTTTAAACCAACGCATCTGTCAATGCTGGGTGAACCCCATACACGGTACGACTGTTATCCATTTTCACTCATTGGTATCAACTTCATTCCATACTTGGCTTTTTTTTCATTCTGGACACATAGTCTGTAACCTAGGTACTATTTGGCCTCTTAGGCTTTGCCTTTTCTCCATGCATGGCGCATGTGATTTAGTAAACAAGCATTACAGAGCCAAATACGGCATTTACATTTTACGTTGAATATCTCTGTAAGCAAGTTGGCTTTTTTAAATAGGCTGGCTCATTTTTCTATCATACTTGTATATAAAAACATCCCACCACGGGAATGCTCAGAGTAATGTAATTGATTGGCGGAAAGGTATGGTGGGGTTTTATGTTAACTGTCAATCCAGTAAATTCGGAAGACCAACGAGTGAACGTGTATGTACATGGGTAGTTTTTTTTTGCTATGTAGAGAAAAATCCGCCAACGTTGAATGGATCACTCACAAAAAACTATTGGTTAAAAGATAACTGGTCCCTTTTTTGCTCCAAATCGCTATATAGACGGAAAAAAATCACCCATGTGTTCAACCACCAATTCAAGGCGATGACTGGTTAAATTGCCCCACCTCTATCCCCAACCAACCATCAGTCCAATTAGAAATACGTTGCTGAGCAAATGTGAATAGTTCAGCTTAATCAACAGCTGACACTAATTTATTATCGGTCTCACCGAAAGAGACAAGGTGCCATATGTAAGGATCAACTTTATGGTTTAGGTCAAGCTGCAGAATCACTGTCCTTGGACAAACACCACCAATCCCAACGTCACTCAACTTTAGGATATAGAAGGAAATGAAGGGCAGAAAGAGAGAGATGGGAAAGTCCAAGTCAGGCTGTGTTTTTTGGATACACAAGTCACCCCATCAGTGGTTGGGGATATAGGGATTGCCTATGGGGTCGCTAGGATTTCATATTTAGTGAAACCACTCTGCCCACATATTTTGTCAGCCCACTTTATTTTATTACCACTTCTCTTTGATTTTTTTTTCGGAGGTTGAGAAGAAAATAATCATTCGTTCTTTCTTCTAGTTTCGTATCGAAAGTGGTTGATCATTCCTGGTTTTCATTATTAGTTAGCTCACTACTTCACGATACCGTCCTCCAATTTACACCATGGAACGCGCTGTATCGCACGCTCTCAAGAGCTGTCCTTTTATGTCTCGCACCTCTTCACAGGGTATGCGTTTGCTCAAGTCGACCCCCAAGACCATCGAAAGTAACTTGACTTCTGCGGGTTTATTGTCCAAAGCAGTAATCTGCCCGGTAATGGGTCCAGTTTTGTCGGCGCGTGGCGTTCACACCAGTGTTGGTCAACGTAACTCGCCGACAGTGAATTTCGAACAAGTGGAAGCTGTTGATGATCCCCCGGCTAGTGGGCCTTTGCCTACCCAACAGCAAACCGAGGCCAACGCCAGGACGACGAAATCCCAGGCATCTCATCCTGCTGCACGCTCATTTAACTATGAGGAGTTCTACCGGACCGAGCTGGACAAGAAACACCGGGATAAAAGCTACCGTTACTTTAACAACATCAATCGACTGGCCAAGGAGTTCCCCCGGGCGCATACCGGGGAAGTTACCAACCGGGTCACCGTGTGGTGCAGTAACGATTATTTGGGACAGGGTCGTAACCCGTGTGTGGTGGGAACAATGAAACAAACCCTGGATCGTTACGGGGCCGGAGCGGGTGGCACTCGTAATATTGCCGGTAATGCCGATTTGCACCTGCGTTTGGAGTCAGAATTGGCCAATCTGCACCACAAAGAGGCTGCGTTGGTATTTTCCTCGTGTTATGTAGCTAATGATGCGACGTTGAGTACCTTGGCCGCAAAACTTCCCGGCTGTGTCATCTTCTCGGATGCATTAAACCATGCTTCCATGATCCAGGGTATTCGTCACTCGGGCGCCCACAAGGTCATTTTTAAACACAACGACGTGGTCGATTTGGAGAAGAAATTGCAGCAGTATCCAATCGACACCCCGAAAATCATTGCCTTTGAAAGCGTCTACTCCATGAGTGGCACCGTAGGACACATTCGGGATATTTGTCGGCTGGCCAAAAAGTACGGGGCCATTACTTTCCTGGATGAAGTCCACGCTGTGGGTATGTACGGTCCGCGCGGGGCTGGGGTGGCCGAACATTTGAACTACCAGCGTAATATCAGTCATCCCCACGCCAACAATGGTTCCGTATTAGACGAAATCGATATTATCACTGGTACTTTGGGCAAGGCATACGGGGTCGTTGGGGGCTATATCGCCGCATCCTCTTCGTTGGTAGACATGGTCCGTTCCTACGCTCCGGGGTTCATTTTTACTACCTCTTTGCCTCCCGCAGTGGTGGCGGGGTCACTCGCTTCAGTACAGTACCTGAAAATGTCCTCCAAGGAACGTGTGATGCAGCAGATTAATACTCGCTTGCTCAAGGCTCGGTTGGCCGAATTGCATATTCCTGTGGTGCCCAATCCTTCCCATATCGTACCCGTCCTGGTGGGGGATGCCGAACTGTGCAAACGCGCCAGTGATTCCTTGTTAACCGACCATGGCATTTACGTTCAAGCTATCAATTACCCTACAGTGCCTCAAGGTCAAGAACGACTACGCATCACCCCTACCCCGGGACACACCTCGGCCATGACGGACAAGTTGGTGGTGGCCCTGGCTACCATCTGGAAGCAGTACAAGTTACGCTATACCCAGGACTGGGCGGCTGTGGGGGGTTGTGCTGGAGTGGGTACCCGGAATTCCCAAGCAGTTCAGCCGATTTGGTCTGAAGAACAGTTGTTGCACGAAATTCCCAACGGTCTTAACCGTTGTCACTGTGAAACGGACCAAGCTGTTCCGCATGCTCTGTCTTAGGAATGCCCCTGCGGGTGTATTGGTGGGAATGATTCGCTCCCAAATTATTAAAGTAGTATACATATTGATATGTGTCTGCTTTGGTTTAAGGAGGGTGATTGTTTTAAATTTGGGTTGTTTTTTCTTGACATTATTTGTTATTCTTTGTGAGTAACGATAGCCTTTAATAAACTTGAACTAAACTATAAACTAATAATGATAAAATTTAGGGAGTGTTATTACACACTTAAACATTGATAAACAATAAACATTTTTCACCAGAGCGAAGAAAGGAGTGAGTGGGAGAGTGAACGAGATATAGTATACCAGACTGAGGGTGTGAGTAGCGAAGGAAATCACGTGATGTAAATTACTGATGGAGGCGGAAAACATGGAGATTAACATTATTTTTTTATTCCATTTTGTTGACTATTAGGGGCACCCTTTGTTTATTTTCAAATTCGCTGTTTCACAGCTCTAAATTAGGGATTACAGCATCTATCCTTGGCAGAATGACTTTTGTTCATTCTCAAGCAACTAGTGAAGTAAAGGGGGAATACTCCATTGGCGACTAATTTGACTAGATATCACAAAAGGTCATGGGCAAAAACAATAATACTTGGCAATGAAAAAAAAAAGAATATGTATGTCTACTCTTTGCTACATTCAACCCCCTTGTCGAGTTCGTCAGCGCTGATATGCTCTGAGATGTTATGCCATGCTGGCGGGATTTTACTCTAATTCAGGGTGAAATTGCCTGCTACGGAGCCAAGAATGACGGTCGCTTTATACATTTGCATATACACGAATTGGATAAGAATGACCTAAGGGTTTACTAGACTACCCGCAATTTTAGGCGAGATATATAGAAAACTACAGTGGGTACAAATCGAAAACCCATTGGAGAATAAAAATATATATTACTGTATTATGATGTAATAAAATGGAAAAAGTGATAGAAGAATACGCCCAGACGACAACACAAAAGGCCAACAAATCAATAGAGTAACTGAAACCCTACTTCGTTTTTCCCAAAGGCTAACTACTAACATAAATCAACAAGCTCCCCCAATTTACATCGCAGCGGCCTTAAGCCCTTCCTCCACACGACGACCGTACTCCGGATCGGCACGCTTAAAGTGTTGTACCTGACGTTCCTGAATAAACTTTTTAGCATTCTTCAGGCTACCTACGATATTCTTGATGAGGTGTCCCTTTTCGTAGGGACTCAGCAAGCGGTACAAGTCACCAGGTTGGACGAAATCATCGTCGGTGAGTTGGTAGGTGTGACGTCCTACAGCACCCGCCAGGGGAGCCGCCGTATAACTGACACCCACGTCGTCGGTTTGATAAGGTCCACCGAAACTATTGGGCTCGTAGTTGGGCTTACTACCTCCGTTACCATTAATGGCCATGTACCCATCACGTTGATGATTCTGCACCTTGGCGTTGCGGGGCACATTGATGGGAATTTGGTTGAAATTGGGGCCCAGACGGTGACGGTGGGTGTCAGGGTAAGAAAAGAGGCGACCTTGCAACATACGATCGGGTGAAGGTTCAAT
>JAOPJG010000738.1:0-17713 GCA_027478255.1 Dispira simplex | reverse complement strand
AGGGCCATACCTTTCTGATAACTTGGAATCCTAATCTAGAATTCAAGGGGGAGATGGGACCCATCCCCTCGTTAACATCATTTCTTCCATACCGCTTAGGACTTGCGGCTCAGTACCCAAATTTAGAATAATCTTTCCGGTGAACACAGAAATTCGAATCATGGTCCCCTCTCAGTTTAGTAGATGTTGCTGATTTTTTTTCCAAACCCATAGCGATGCGGTGTAAAGGTGAACCAGTTGGAATTCTATATGTAGTATTTCATGTGGGACCTATTCAGCTCTGGTGGATTCTTCGCCTATATGGCGATTTGGAGCAAAGGTGTACTAGTTACATTTTAACCAATACGGGTAGTTCTTTTTCAATGATATAACGAAAATTTCACCAGAATTAAAGGAGTCTCTCACCACATCATATTGTCTAAATAGTAATTGATGCATACTCGTTCCCAATCGCTATATCAACGGGAAATAAAATCATATATTATGATGTTGTGAGAGTTACGCTCAACTCTAGCAGATTTTTTGTTAAATAGTCGAAAAAGAACTACCCATAATATTATTTCTCTTTGCCGAGAGACCTCGACTCCGCCAATTACTAAGATTATATTAGAAGGAAATTAGAATGGGGACACGTGTTCTTATCGTGCTGGGTCCTTATCCTGGCCCTTCTGCTGACGCCCTGAATAGTCAGTTCTCCCCGCGTTGAATTTTTCAAATGTGCCATTCCCATTTCATATCAGTAAAATTTTCATATAATGAAACCCCGGGCCTCTATTTTTCCTTGTCATGGCAATCGCCTGTATCGTTGGCCATTAAATGAGATAAATTATAGGTAATTGTTGGTATCCACCAAACTTGGGGAAATAAATGAGAAGAGAAATTTACAATTTATCTGTATTTTCGATATATTCAAAGGTAAAAAGAATGAAAAGAAAAACAGCTATGATAGACAAAAATAATACGGATTCCATTGAAAATGTCACTGCACCCAGCCAAGCATCAATGAAACCCATACATAAGCGTGGACAACTTAAAAAGGAAGCATATGATAAATGCCAAAAAAAACCAGTGGTTGAAAAAAAGAGTTCTGTGCTTGCAGAAATGCTGGAGGAGGAGCACCTAAGAAAGGAGAAGTAGGGATATCTACTGAAACAATTTTGAAATTTCATCTTTGGCCTGATCTCCCCATTTGCCTAGTCGATCAAAAACTCCACCCTCTGGGGGAGGTTCATTATTCAAAGAAGCCGGTATGGTGCCATTATCATCACCCGAAGCGGCCGAACTGTTGTCGCTATCCTCAAGATCACCTTCATCCCCAGCGATTTTAGAAGCTTGTACTTGTCGACGATGCAAGTTGCCGATAGGCGAGTGCTTGCTTTGCAGCATAGAATAGTCACCACGACGATACAAGGCACGACGGCGGAATCCAGTTTGATGGAGCCTACCACGTCTAGCTGAGTCACTGGAATCATCACCACTGGAATCATCACTGGGGTGGGTATGATGGTGGTGTTGTCCGCCATGCCCATGGTGGGATCTTCTTTGCAGTCTCCCTACGCTATCTTGGTAACCCTGGGTGGGTTGAGCACCTAAATCGCGACGGTAGATATTTTGCGCCTGAAGAGATTGTTTATTTTCAGACCTACTACAGGCCAAAAGGTAGGAAGGCATCGCAGCCTGGAGGAATACGTACGCCAACAAAATCTTCATGGTGATCTGAGTTGGATGCGACGAACTGTGAGAAAGAATATGGGTTGTTAGTATATACCGAAAACACAGTGTGTAGGTGTAGGATATCTACACGCGAAACAGTGATGGGAAATGAGAGCAAAGAGTGAATGTGATGATAAACTTTTTAATGAAATGGGCACGATTTTGCCAATATTTATATTGGATACAAACCACCAGGTTGTTTTCTCCTTGTCCCTGACTGCCACAGTTGATTATACGCTATTGTATGGAGCATTCACTTATCAACGTAACCTTATGTTTTTTTTCTATCTACTGATTGGACTGTACTTTTATCGTAGATTTTTTGTATGCTCAATGGTTTCACTTAATGAATTTTAGAATGATTGTGCTCAAACCACACACTCTCTCATTTGGATGGGCGTAAACGGTGAATTCATAGTCAATGTACTCTGCTGTGAGGTACTACAAGGGTTACACTTGGAAGTTCGCGTGTTCAATATGGCACCTTTTACTTCATTCGTTCAACATGAACTTGATAACAAAAAGGGCAGTTGGGTTCAGTTTGTCAATTCGTGAGATGAAATCATCACTCGGAAAAATGGCAACCAACCGCAAGCCTATCGCCACTATGTAACACGTAATATTCCAGGAAAGCCAGGGTACGTTCCACAATGTTACATACATTATTAACCTCCTTTTTCAAAAAAGGAAAAAAATAGAGGGAGAGGAGAGACCGAGGAAATATCGTCGTTATCTATAATACGCCATAGTCGGATAAACGGATGGTGCCTCCTCGGAATAAGGAAAGAGGAATACGGGACCCGTGCCATTCAATATACAATTGGGAACCCACCACCACCGTTCACATTTAACCTATCACTTTCCTCACTTTATACATTATGTTACCACCACGAGGAACCAAAAAAACTAGAATAATTTTGTTGTTTAATTTAATCGGTAAAAAAATAATTTGCTTATTCTAGCATATATCAGTAAAGGTCAGTAGTAAAATAATGGACGTCTTTGAAAGGCGCATAAAGTGTGTCACATGTATATCAAGCAGCTAATTTAGTAATCAGAGAAACGCACACGTGGAAAAAGGGAAAAATAGAGTGAATTACCGGTTCGTTAGTACCGACATTTAACGCAGGATCCTGGAGGGTCATAGGCAAGGACTGGCCCAATAAATGCAATGAGTCGTGATCGGCAGTGGTGGTGCCTTTCCTCGGTGGAATACCGGCTACCTGGGTGGAACCACCGGAAGGTAGAGGACCTGACCCGTCCTTCCCAAGGATGGCCTGACTAAGGTGGGCGGGCGGTACATATTTAAAATCGACGAGATAGCTCGTAGAGTCAATCTTGTACAATTGCATATCGAATTTGACTACCAAATCGGGCACGTACCCGGTACTATGCGGGTTTAGACAGGGTTGGGGACGATCTGTAGGTGGGGTATCCGGATAAATGTATCGACAACGTACATGCCAGGCGTCAAACGGTTTCCACTGAATACCAAGGGCTCGAAGAGTTTTGTAAATTTCCTCCATGATTTCCCGAGGGGGGTTACGGGACCTAATACCGAAATGCCAACGCGGGGGTCGTCGGTTGGTTCGGGGAGTCGAGTTAGGTTGCGAACCATCACCACGAGGGTTGGGACGGGACGAAGGCACTACCGGAATGGGTACACTCACGGGTAACTGATCGGGTTTACCTACTGAACTCCCCAACTCCGCAACAGGATGCTGGTAGGCCCGGTACGACGTAGGGAACTGGTGGACTTTCGAGCGACCAATCAGTGGTGTAGCGGCGTGTTCTAACAGAGCGTTATCGTGGGCATCGGGTAAAGGGGATTTACCCAGAGAGCGCGGTACCGTCGGGTGCGGTGAAAAGGCAAAAGTTTCCGTTCGCCCTTCCTCCACGGCTTCTTCATCAGCTTCCTGTGTGGAAGGTAGAACTTGGTTAGTGCGGCCAGGAATGGCAATAGGGGGTGGTTTGGCAGGACTGGTCCCTTGGGCGGACATAGGCGATGAGGCCGCACTGGGGGCCGACTCGGTTATACTTTCGGCCGCTACTGTGGACGCCTGAGAGCGGATTCGTTCCAAGGGATTCACTCCTTTAACAGAACCCTGGGCCAACGCAGACGAAAGCGCGGCACGTGCCTGTTGCGGGAGGACAAATTGTTGGGGTAAACTACTGCTTAGCACCGAAATCGAAGAAGGGTCATCCTCATCCATGTAATCAGGTGTTTCCACGACCACTCTCGAGTGAGGTGTCCGAGGTCCGACACTGGTAGTTTGACTGCGACCACGACGGCTGCTCGGGGCCGAAAGGGTTCCGGGAAGAGTAGCAATACCCGGCAGGCCCGTATCCTCCCCGCCAGGATAATTCGAAGCGGATGACGGAACCGCATTCCACGCCGGTGGTGACGACCCAAAGGTATAGTTTTGTAATTGGTTACTATTGGTATGTCGTAAATCCTGGACGATACGGTTCTGGTCTGCCACCAACTGGTAGGCCACTTTGATATGGTGGGTAGTCGGGTCAGGCTGGGGGTTGCGCAACGCGGTCACAACGGCTTCGACGGTATAGGGTAACTTTCTGACCAGTTGATTGACCACATTATCGTCAATGGAGGTAGTGGTATCAATATCCTCCTGGGCCACCGGACTCAGGTACTCGGGTAAATTACGTTTGAACCAAGGATGGTCCCGAATTTCGGCAATGGTAATCCGTTCCAACGGTTTAACCACCAACATCCGCGTCAGCAATTGTTGCACCTCGGCCGATAAATAGCCCGGCATAGCAAACACCCCACTAGAAATTTTTTTAAACAACTGCGGAATAGATTCATCATCAAAAGGAAGTTTACCACACAACATCACGTACAAAATAACCCCACAACTCCATACGTCCACTTCGGCCCCGGAATAAAAATGCCCGTTAATCACCTCAGGCGCCGCATAATTAGGCGACCCACAACTCGTTTTCAGAAACTCACCGTCGCTCATAAAATTCGATAGTCCAAAATCAGCAATTTTGACATTATCAAACTTATCCAACAATAAATTCTCGGGTTTTAAATCCCGGTGTACAATCTTGTGTCGATGACAATAATCCACCGCACTAATAATCTGTTGAAAAAACCTCCGAGCTTCATTCTCGTTCATACGTCCACGCTCCACGATATAATTAAACAATTCCCCACCGGCGTATTCCATCACCATGATACAATCCGTACTGGTCATGATCACTTCGTATAATTTGATGATGTGCGGATGGCGGAGTAGTTGTAGGTATTGAATTTCGCGTTTTACCCGACCTACCATTTCCGCCTTGTCAATCTGTGCCCGACTTATAAACTTGAGCGCTACATTGTGACCTGTTTGAGAATGAACGCCCAGTCTTACTTTTCCAAACGATCCTGTACCTAGGGTTTTAATTATGGTGTAATTGCCAATCCGTTGTTTGGTGGACATGGTAAAGTGATGGGAATGGGGTATACGGCTACGGCTGAGAACTGGTGTGGCGTCGTCGATTCGAACTGTATCCACAAGAAGAAGGAAGTATGCTTATTCGCGAAATGCAGTACATGCAGTGAAAAGAAAAGTAAGTGAGAACTGTTAAAATAAGACAAGATTCACCAGAGAAAAAAAATAAAGGCGATCGTTAAACGAATTTCTTGTAAAAAGGGAAAACCAACCTGCCATAAAAAAGCTAGTGAATTGGAGAGTGGGCTTAGAATATGCAGCAGATGGATGTCAAGTGACCCAACATGGGTTGGAGTGGGTAAATCAGCACTTGTATTTCTTATCATGAAAAGATTGCACAGCACATTGGCTTTACTAGCCCCGCATATATTTGGCGTTAAACAGCTTTCAAGCAATATGCCATTAGCCGTTACTTTAATAGCTAAAAGAAGTAGATTAGTGAACATGTAACCCGTCCAATACCACAGAGTGAGATTTTATAAGTGGTGACTAGTGTATGGCACATGAGCAGCCTTTTTTTCATATTTTAACAGCGGTAGCATCAAAAAATATTTACCCGAGCGCGTGTCCATTATTTCCTTTCGAGTTCGGTTGTAGACGGTGTGGCTGTCGTTCTGGTGGGGGATTCAATGCCATCCCGTTGCGCCACTTCTTCCTCAAATTTGCGCAGCTTGGCCAATTTCTCCTCCTTTTCTGCCAAAAGGGCATGACGTTGCTCCAACAAGGTAGACCTGAACAAAGTAGGAAATTAACATGGGCATGCCACCCATCCCCCGTAAGTAAAAATTAAGTCAGAGTCCAAACAAATCGAAAAAAGCAGGTTATTTCCGCTGTGGCCAAAAGTAACATACAAATTTCCACGACAGACACTAAAGGGTAATACATCTTTATGCACTCTCGCATATCTCGTTAGCTACCCCTTATACATACCTTGGGCATTAACTATTACTATAACTTACCGTGTGTATAAATAGTCTTGTTTGGTGATTATTGGTCGTGTAGGTTCGGACTGTTTGCAAACGAATAAGTAGCAACAAACACAAGGTAGAGTAATAAGTTTGATCAACCACGTGTTAGCCTCTGTAATTAATGGTGATATTTAGTTAGATCCAGTCGATAGAGTGCCCACTTGGTCACTTTTTGAATACAAGAATTGGGCCATTCCTCTTTCCTCGGCAGCCAAATTGAGGAAATGGGGGAGTTTGGCCACAAACCCGTCATTCCATGTATCCCAACGAAATTGACCAGCTCGTCGGTGGTACAATGTGTGCAATTTTACCTTGGAAGGAGTTTCCGGTGCTTTCGAATCAACTACGATAACGTCATTTTCGCTAGACTCGCCGAGCCGGGTACCAATCCACAAACCCGTAGGAATTACCACTACGCTCACTAATCCGACCAGTAGCCGTGGGGACACTTGTTGTAAAAGTTTCGGAAGGGGCATTATGCAATGAAATGGGAAATGCCTAGATTAGAGTGAAAACCCGTAAAGGCACATGGGAGCAATTGTTTAAAAATATGAAATCAAGTCTATGCGTTTTATTAAAAGTATACATACATAAACTGAGATAATTTTACATGAACTGGTAGATTTTTACGAACCTCCCGTATTAGTAAACAAAAAAAGTTACTCGACCAAAGCGACCGTACTCGGAAAGGCGTTGGGTTGGCAAGTGCTATCCACTTAGGAAGTGGCATGTTGTGTGCTTCTCTTTTACAAAAAAAGAGGAAAGAAAACGATTTATTTTTCGTGCACTCACTTTTCACTACTAAAAATAAAATATCATATCAAGTAAAATATTTAAAAAAGAGGAGATATACAACCCGCAACGCTAGTTTTGCATTGCAAACACTTACCCACTATAATAATAACATTAAATAATCGGTATATTTATGTGCATAATCAAGTCTAACAAATATCATTATCATTATCAGCATCATGCAAACGAGTAACTTTGCAATAGTCAAGATATCAGATAAATTAACAAATTTCGGTCCATAACAGGGGCAAAAATACTTTACACCCCTTCCACAGTACAGACACCGACCGGGCAAGATTACATACAAAGACCCAAGGAGACGAAGACGAACCCAAAAAGCAAAACATGCCATAGAGTACAACGGCGAAAAAATGGTACATGAGGAGCAACGGACTGGAATAGATACCACCCAAAAGACCCACCGGAGTAGATACGCAGGTTCCGCCTAGTTGGAAATAGTCAAAACAGGCCTGACGAAGAACACGTAAATCTGGGTCATCCTGGGCCGAGAATAGTTGATATAAAGCTTGGGCTAAAATGTTGATGGCGGACGAACGACTCTTGCGTTGCCAGTAAAAGGTCTGCAGCTGGGCTAAAACTGTGTGTGTGTCCCGAAGGGAAGGTACCATATTGGGGGCCAAAAGTTGTTTGAGGTGTACCACATCCCATAGGGCTACCGTCATACCACCCCCGGTAAGTGGGTGACGCATGTTCAAAGCATCGCCCAGAAAGATCAGACCGTCTTGTCTGTTTGAGGATGTGGGTAAGAAGCGGTTGGGCATAAACCGCATCCGACTGGTTTCCAAACCTTCCACAAACTTGGTCTGGAGTGACTTGGGAATATCTGGCAATACCACTTTCACCAGGTATTTACGAACGTCATTGTTATATTCCTTACGCACATTGTTGGGTACGTCCACCAATACACGGGTTTCGTGGGTATCAATTTGGTACATGAGTACGGGGGCGATTTTACTTAGAATGACGTGACCGTGGTTGGGTGCGGGCAATGTACAATCCCGCATAATAAACCCGTAGAATTGGGAATGTCCCTTGGGTTGAAGAGTAAGATACGAATTACGAAACTTGGATGATCCACCGTCTGCCACTACTGTGATCGGAGCGAAAACTGGTGTAGGACTGGCCAAAGATTTTTGATCCGCAATATCTTTACTTGGGGAGGGATTGGGAGTATAAGTGACACCCACTACCCGACCCCATTCGGGATCCTCAATCAGTTGGTTGACTGTGCCCTGTTGTACGGTGACATTATCCAGTCCCATGGCAGCCTTGCGTAGATTACTAACAAAACGACCGTGATGAAATGAGATGCCACGGTAGGGTTTGCCCGTGGTAGGATGATGTGGATATGGGAGCATCACCTGTTTGCCTTCGTAACACACCACGTAGCCCTGGGCTATGATACCGTCAATATCTTTTAACGTACTCTCGAGACCTAACCGTTTAAGGGCCTCGATACCCCCGGGTTGCATGAATTCACCCACGATACGGTCCGGTTGGGATAAGTCTCTTTCTACCATGAGTACCTTACGGCTGTTCGTACCTAAAGCATAGGCTAATGCAGCTCCCGCTACCCCACCTCCCACGACAATCACATCGTATTCGAATATAGGCGAGCCTGTGTAATGGACAATGTTACTATCCCTGGATGAAGGAGTAAGTAAAGGTATGGCGGTCTGTTCCATAGTATGGCCTGATTTCGACTAGTTAGTTAATGATTAGAGGAACGCATTATTACCAAAAAGGTTTGTGATTCAAATGTGGTGCCCCATAACCGTCATGGCGTTTGGCAAGTATAGAATAAGTATTGCGTAAATATATAAGTGGAAATAACATGTGTGATTAGAAACGGCCTTGTTCCGAAACTACTTGTAACCAGGAATGGAATAAGAGAAACATAGAATTGACAATGTGTGGAGTTCGTCCTGAACGATAAGGCTCTCCGAGTCTGTCGTCCTTTATTATCCGATGCACATAAAAAGTAAAGGAGTTTGGGAGAGTGAACCTATCTTTCGTCGGTGATTGTACTTACCAGTATTTCACTAGCCAGTAGCTTTTAACGAAAAGGGTAACCCGAACGGTATGCGGAGATGGCACGGTATAACTTAACGTTTCACTAATTTGCAATGAGGTTACTAGTGAGTAAGGATCTGGGAAGTTGATGGTATCAGCAGTAGTCGACTAAAGTAACCTGAAAAGAAATTAGTTTACTAGAAGTGTAGTTAGGTGGACAAAGGTGCAATTTGTGGAATATAACATAGACAGCGCTCTGTTCTAATAAAAGCAGAGAGCAATCGATTTTATTTTATACTTGAGCGGCCAACCAGAAAAAAAAAACCACGCCATTCCCAGCATGCATTGGCTAATGTATCACTGTCCAATACCTTCTCGCTTCGTTTTATTACTTCGAATAAAATCTCCCCGATTTCTCCTTATTTAATTTTTTATAGTTGCAGTTGGTAATAAAGAGTTGTACATTCCATGTCTTGGTCTTTTTCACATGCCAAATCACAGTGTGGTTCATCGTGTTTAAATCTCCAGCACTACTTTTGTTCATGCGTCAATATCTAACCTGACTGATAACCACCAATCATTGGAAGTGGGTGACTTCGCTTACGGTTGACCCACTCAAATTGTACCAAATCACCAAGTGTAAATGTGATTCCTGTGGATAATATCTACATGAACCAATCTATTGCATATTCAATTATAAACGATATTATAAGGAAAACATAATACAGAGCAACATACACGCCAAGTGGGTCTCTAATACATTACAATTTGGTAAATTCATAGAATAGAGCCTTAACCAATCTGTATATCTATCTGCTGAAACTTATACAATAGACAACACCTACATCATTATTGGAAACAAGTCGAATTGGTTTTTTTCTTCTTTTAAAAAACAAAAACCAAAAAAAAAAACTTTGAAAACTACCCCGACATCTGCCGTGAACGGTACGCCAAATACTTGAGGGAATGCATTGGCCTTGATGTGGACTGGTTCGGTACAAATAAGGGTGGTACAGCATACCACAAAACTCTTCCCCGGGCATCGTGATGCAATCGTTTCACCAGAGTGGGATCAATTTGGGGTACATTGGCTTCGGCAAAGGTCCCCGTATCTTGGGGTAATTCCTGTGCTTGGACATGTCCCCGGCGTTGGGCGGTAGGACCTTCTGTTCCACTCGACGATGTATCCATGGCGTCGGCAGATCGTTTCTGTTGGGGCCGCGGAGTGACCGTTCCGTTTTGTTCGGCGCTTTGTTGACGTAAACGATGTCCAGCGACCCGACCGTTTGTGGAGAGTGTCTCCGTAGTCGCAGTTTGTGGATGGGTATCTTCCGCTTTGTCATTATTTCTCTGTTCCGTTTCCACTTTGCTACTCTCATTGTCTTCTTCTTCTTCGTCATCCTCTTCCTCATTATCGATGTCCTCATCCGAGCATTGATCATTAGCATGTGATGAACTCTTGTTCTCCTCTTTAAAAACTGACGCAACCCGCTTAAGCACGAGAGGTTCGGCAAAGGGAGTCCAATTGTCCGTCTCATCACCGGGGTATGTCTTGATATTCCGCACTTTGACCGGTAAGGTACTTTTCCAGTCTTTGATACGTTTAAAAGTATGGCCCACCTCAGTGTAGCGGTGTTCACACACGTACACTTTGGCATCCGGTGCCATATCGGCGGGTCGACCCCTTACGTAATTGGAGAGTGGAAGTACATAACACTGGTCCAATATCTGCGATAACGGAAGAGGGTGATTGACACCTTGAGTTCGAAATACTTCATTTTCGTAAAAGGTGCGATTGGGCACGTGTACCGTTTGCATGGGATGCACATACCAACAAACGTCCAGTTCTGGTTCGTCCCCTGGTCCCATTTTGATATCGTTAATTTGGGCCACGTGGGGAAAAGTCTCGTCGATATCATTAACCGCATGGATAAAATCCCCGATTGCTACGGCTCGACCATTAACCGTAACCGTGTCTAAATAGACTGTTTCTTTTTCTTCTTTCGCTTCGGTTTGGAATATTTTTCCGCTACCCAGAGGTCGACCACGGCCTGCGCGTTTGGAGGGAGGTGATGTTACATCTCCGGTAGGCGTTGTTGGATAATCCCGTCGAATACGAGTACGCATTGGCGGTGAATCAGTGTCTCGTGCTATATAGTTATCCACCTGGGAATGGGCGCGTAGTCGACTACGAGTAGGTCGACCGGAAGGGGACGCCAAGGGCGAACCGGCATATTTAGTCATATTTAATGTTTGTGACCCTCTGCCACTTTCCTATTTTGAAATCGTTGGCTACTACCAATAGTAACAAGCTGATGGTAGAGCTGGAACGTAGAGTGGTGTTCGACAGAGAATTATGAATACGTTACTAAAAAAACAGTTGAAAAAGGTGTATTGGGATAAACAAGTCAAACACTTTCAGTCGAACTCGAATGGTCCGACAATGCTATAGGCACACGTAGATGAGATGCATCCCTGTTTGGCTGTCATGACCCTCACTTGTCCACAACAGTTTCCAAAGGGGCAATCGTTGTCGTGAGCTTTCGGAATCCTTTCAGTGAAGAGAAAAGGGTGATAAACAAACGAATCACGTGGTATCAAAACCCAGTCTTTGGGCTCAAGCCATCCAAAACCTTGCGTCAATCGATAGGGGAAGAGGAAACCCCACCACTTCTCTCCCTTTCCCTCTCCACCTGAACTGGGTGATTGTGGATGACGTTAAATTCGATTCTTTTTCTTTTTGCTGTCGTTGGTGCGCCGTTCCTTTGTTCTTTTATATCGTTATTTTAAAATATACAAGTCTACACTTTAATCTATTTTATAATACCCCCATAAGGAATAAGTCCTGTCGTTAAAACCTGTTTCACCATGGCCATTGATCCTTCACCCCGTCCGTATCCGGTGATCGACGCCGATCCCCACTTTTCCCGGGTAGTGCGCTACTTCCGTTCGTCGGATTACCTCACCTGGACCGGTCTTGCCGCCCTGGGCCCAGCCGTTATGTACTGGTTAGAAAAGTACCAACCCACGAATCTATCCGCTAATCAAATTCGTTCAGGGTTACGTGGGGCCGGTTTGGTGGGTTTAGTGGGTGGCTTCCTGTACACGTACAATATTAGTTCGTATCGTTTTATGGGGCTACGGGAAAATGCCCGTGAGGTGGCTAAAGACCAGCGGGAAATGTCGGCGCGTGTTGCTCGTGGCGAAGCGTTGTACGGAACGAGTATCCTGTCGGAGGAAGTGCAAAAAGTGGCCGCTGGCAATTCGAAAAATTCCCAACTTCTCATGTGTAAGTGAACAGTTTGTGCCCGTAATTCCCACTACTAGACCAAGTGGCAGTAGGTCAGTAGTGCATGGTACTCTATTAAAATATTCAGGAAGTGGTAAATACCAGGTTTCCGTTGGTGTGATGAAGTTAACTCTCAAAAACTACTGAATATGCCTTTGGTCCTCTTGGTTGTTTTCGCAACGCTTGATACGATATAACCAGTTTTCATTCCTTGGTTTAATTTCGTCAATCATAAATTCCACGGCAATGATACTTCAAAGTATTACCAGAATGACACCACCCAAGGGAACGACTCGACCCCTTCTTCGTAGAAACAAATACACACGCTCTGACGCGAGAAGGTCTTTGGGTTTATTCTTGTATACCACTCGCATGGCATGAGAGAGCTTTTAACCTTGTGAAGTAGGAATAATTCATCTCTCCCGCTGTTTAATATATTCCAATTGTTTTCCTGCTCTTTGTTATTGACTCAGTCCATAGCAGCAATGATGTTTGAATAGCTTTTCTTTCCTCCATGAAAAACAACATACCATGCCCCAAATAACATTATTGAGAGGAATGGTTGGTGCCTTCTCCTTAACACTTTATAAAATTTTATCACTAGACTTGTGGATACAACATTCGTTATGCCAGCTATGGACAGAAATGATTATCGATGGTCTAGCTCCGTTGTTTACTTTTCTTGGTATAGTAACATGGGATAACTCATTACTTACAAAGGGCGCACACATGTCGTACTACGGCAGATGATCTGCCCAATTCTTTTCATAAATGAGAGAATGGAGAAAGACGATTGAATTAGTGAAAGAAGTCGAACAAAGGCATCACGAACCAAAGTATAAAATGAGGTTTTTTTTCGACTATATAACGAAAAATCTACCAGAGTTCAGTGGGTCTCTCACGAAATCCTATTAATTAAATCGTAGTTGGCATAACTTTGCTTTAAATCGCTATATTGACAAAAAAAGTACCCAAATGATTAATCTGGTTAATTGGTAAACCTATTCCCATGAACTAGACAGCTTCCAAAGCCGGCTTGCGCTTTATTTTTGTCGTATAAAAGGAGCCCTGTCCCCAGGGCCCCGGTGGATACCCTTTAGACCTTTTGAGCGAGTGATAATAATAAACTAATACTAATTTCGAGAGGGTATCAGGAATAGACTAATTTCAAATGTAATACTAATGATATGAGATATTCGGTGAGGATATAATTGTATAATAATAAATAAGATCTGCTAGATCAATTCCTAGGGTGGGACGTGAATAAGTTTACCAATTAACCAGATTGATTATACTTCGAAGCTAGTTCTTCGTATAATCTTGGTTAATCGGTAAACCTATTCCCATGAACGATTTGTCGATGACCGTAGGGAGTGCACATTGTTCTTTCGGCGGCCTATAGTAAAACTTGTGGAAGGTGTCAGCACTTTTTCAATTCGCCGCCTTTAGGATAATATCCTCATCAAAGCCTAGACTTTTAGCCTTGGTAGCTGATGCCGAACGGATAGAGTGTGGGGAGAATTGCTTGGTATTTATCCCCGCATCTTTCATGGTAGTACGGAGCCAGTTGGCCGGGGTGTCCATGCTTGCGTTGATACCTCTTGCTGTAATGAAGAGGTGGTTAGTAACGGCTTTTCAGTGTTTATAAGCGCGCTTTACATATAATGCCAGGGTGCGGACTGGGCACAGATGTGTCTGATCCGAAAGGCGTTTTAGTGTAGCATATTTATACGGTCCTTCTTTGACGTTAAATGCCGAGATCACCAGGAGTATTGGTTGGTCAATGGAAGGGGAGAATTCAGTATCTTCGATCAGGATGCGGCCCAGGTCACTGCGTGGTCTCCACATGGTTGCCAGGCAGAGGAGGGTCATTACTTTTCATGCCAGATCCGTAATGTTGAGTTCCTCATCAGGTTTTGTTTCCTTAGAGAAATAATCGAGTAGTACTTTAATATCCCAAACTGGTGGTTTAGATGTCCGTTTATTAGCCTGAGGTTTTGCACGTGTGTAGTAGCGCACTTGGACGTTATCAGTCAAGCTTGGTTGATTGGGGTAGCAGAGATCCCACGTTGATATAATGGCAGCCCGGTGTGCCTTGATTGTGGCAATACTCGCCTGTTTTTCATCCCCCAAGAATTTCAGGAACCTTAATAAGGTACCCACTGAGGGTTGCAGACGATTAATTGGTTCCTTGCCACACCAAGAACCAAAGGTTTGCCATGCCCATTTGTACTGTCGCAGCATCGTGGGGCGTAGTCCCTGGAGGATGGTGGAGATAGCCTGCGCCGGTATTTTTTGGTGTCCCAGGCATGTCCTGATATCCGCCATGCGATCAATGGTATCTCTGGTAGCGGGATCAACCGCGGCTGTTGAATCACCATGTGTAGGAGTCAGGGCCATCATGGTTGGTTGGGCCAAAGTGGGGTTATCAGTGTCAGTGATAATAGTTCCTGTTGGGCCCGGTTCAGGACTTTGTTCACCTGGTTCCATGGTGGAAAGGCGTACCCGTTTGTCTTTGGCCACCACTGGAGGAATGCATCACAGCCTTTGGTGTTGGTTTCCAGACCCCAGCTGTAAAAGTGTGGGCAGTGTGTGTTTTTTGCTGTTGCGAAGAGGTCCGTTGAGTATGGTCCCCATAACCGGTTGAGGAAGTTGAATGGTCGTTTGGGGAGTTGTAATTCGCGGTAGGCTGGGGTTAGCCAGCTCAAGTAGTCGGCCTGCGTGTTCTCCACTGATGGAATGAAAGACACCACCAAGGTTAGGTTTCGTTGGAGCAGTAACTTGTCGATTTCCAAGGCCAGATAATGCAGGTGTAGGCGGCGGGGTCCTCCCATTTTGGTCACATATTTCAGGGCGGTCATGTTGTCCATCCGGATGTGGATGGTCTTGTTTCAGACGTGTACCAGTAGGTATTGTAGGGCCAGTAAGATGGTCTTGAGTTCCTTGTAATTGATGGATTGTAGACCGTCTGAACCCATCCAGGTTCCATGGGCATTCCCGTACTGACTGGCAATTCCCCACACAAAGAGGAGGCATCGGTGGTGATGGTAGTTTTGGGTGTTATTTCCGGCGTGGGTTGTATTGTTGTTTTCATAAAACAGCCCTTGTCCCGCCACCACATTAGTTCGATCTTCATCTCCTGTGATAGGAGGATGTGTTCCTGCCATGTCTTGTTGTACCACCAGAGGTTGTGCTGGGAGTAGCGTAAATGTAGTAATCCCCGCTGTACTGCTGGAGTGGCGGTGGTGAGAGTGCCCAAAATCACGGCCAATTTCCTGGCTGGGTCCGTAGTTGCCTGTAATAAAAATCGGCAGTCCCGTTGGATGGTCCGAATTTTCCATACTGGGGGGAGTTGGTCATGGTTGTTGTGTCCACCATCATCCCCAGGAATTCCATCTGTTGTACTGGTTGTAAGATGGATTTCCTCCAGTTTATCAGGAACCCTAGTGATTGCAGGTGTGTGATTACAACTTGGGCATTGTGTTTCGCTTGACTCTCCGATGGGCTTATGATTGCTAGGTCGTCCAGATATGAAGTCAGTGTGATACCTTGTTGCCATAATGGCATTAGTGCAGCTTTCATAACTCGTGTAATACCTTTGGTGCTGTTGCCAGTCCAAAAGGTAATGAGTGGCATTGGTACAAGGAATTCCTTGTCCCAATCATTAGAAACCAGCAGGATGCAGGGTGAATGGGGACTGTCAGGTATGCACCTGGGTATAGCAGTTGTTGGAATACCCGTGGCCCCTCCACCTTGAACCATTCTGACCGCAGGAATTGGTTGATGTGCCGTAGGTCCACCAGTGGTCGTTTCTTGTCCTTCTCCTGCCTCAGAAAAAGTCGTGAGGTGTAGCCCTTGGCCACCGGGGGGGGGCTGGTTCAATGGCCGCACAATCCAAGAGTTTGTTGATTACCTGCTGGACTTCTACCTCATCTGACCATGGTTGGGATTTCCAGGTTGGTTTTACCCAAGTTGGGGGTAATTTTTTTCATTGGATTTGGTATCCCTTGGAAATTATTTTGATTACCCATCGGTCATTGGTTTTTTCCCTCCATTTCTGGAGGAAGTGCTGTAATCGACCCCCTGCTGGTATCCTGTCATCCATGTTTGTGTAGTGATCCACTTTTCCTACGGGACTCCATAGTGGAAGCACTTCACCTAATCCTGTGGGCTTGGTTCTGACTTGCATTGGTTGCCCTGGTTCCCGTGGTTTCCCCCACCTTTTTTCAGCCAGTTGGGCTGGTGGGGAGTTTCGCCATTTTTCTCTGCCTGGGAGGTGGCTTTGATTGGTACCTTAGGGTGGTGTGTTTGGCCAGTTTCTTTTTAAGGAGTTGGCCTTCCATTTGCTGGTTACGGGTGTCTGCTATCCCTTTGCTCCCTTCTGCACCAAATAGTGTTTTTGGCTGGGTGTGTGAGATCTGCTGAATTTCTTCCCAGTCATGTTCTGGGATTCCCATGTCTCACATAATATATTCCCATTGTTCATCACTGGTGACCATGAAGAAGTGGTTGGTGATGAGGAACAACCCCTTGGCATTACATAACAGTTTCTTGGCAATATGACATACTGCCTCTGGGTCTTGGCGGATTTCAGGCTCACACAGTTTTTCCAGGCCTCATATTTGGCCACCTTGTCCTTGGCTGATGCCTTTTTGCTGCCATTGTACTTTTTCCAAGGCTGCATCCAAACATTTGGAGTGGGTGGACATCTCAGTTTTCGAGATACCATTGGCTTTGGGGACCCACAAGTATTGTTCTTCTGGCCAGGGGATACTACCAAGGTTCTTTTGTAATGCCTGGTCACCAAGTTGGTAATGAAAGGGGTTGACTGACATGTTTGCTGAGAGCCAGTCATGGGCTTCAATGTTGGTTTGGTCCTCCTTGTGGGTTTCATCCATATCCATTTTTGAATCCAAACTGAAGTTCAAGGCAGGCGGGTATGTGGAAACAACATCAGAGTCCAAATTCATGAGTACACATAAACTTTAAGGGAACTAGAAATCAGAATTTATTGAGAGTTTAAGTGCAAGTCATGGCTTCAAAAGGTCTAAAGGGTATCCACTGGGGACAGGGCTCCTTATATATGACAAAAATAAAGTGCAAGCCAGCTTTGGAAACCATCTAGTTCATGGGAATAGGTTTACTGATTAGCCAAGATTATATGAAGAACTAGCTTCGAAGTATAATGTTTAAGGTATATTATATTTTTTACACTCCCATAGTTCACTACATTCTTTTACCCTTGTCAGCAACATGTCACTGTAAAATGAACCAATCCTTTATCCTGTAATAGGAGTCTGGTCACTGGTGCGAGATGTCACTCAACTAAGACTATAGAGAGCTACGAGTAGGTAAATAAACTTTAAAGTAAAAAAGCATGTTTTTTATTCATGAGGGATTCGAGTTTCCCTGGCCCAGTCTCCTTATATAACACATGAACAACAACAAAA
>JAOPJG010000073.1:0-48893 GCA_027478255.1 Dispira simplex | reverse complement strand
TTCTCTCGAGAAGACATTGCTTACTTTATTGTTTATCCATCGTTTATTAAAGGCTACTGTTTATCCAATCCTTAACATTATTATTATTAGTTTTCTTTTGTAGTGATGTTCTTTCATATTCTGTGTTCAAATCATATGGGTGATTTTTTTTCAACTATATAGAGATTTGGGTAAGAACGTACCAATTGCGTTTTAACCAATAGGGTTTAGTGAGAGACCTACTCAATGCTGGTGGATTTTTCGCTATATAGTCGAAAAAATCTACCCATTTGGTGGGAAAAAAATGTACCAACTAAAATATAACCAATAGGATTTTGCGAGCAACCCATTCAACTTGGGCGGATTTATCCCTATATAGTCAAAAAAAAAACTACCCACTTGTTCCCATACAACTTGTAAAACAGCAGTCATACAACCTTTGTATTACCACTGTCCTCAAAGATCCCTTTAGGTACTGCCACCAGCTCCCCCCTTCTCCGCTTTCCATTCTTTCATTGCCCTTGTAACATTTCTTTATACTCAACTGTCGTTTTTTATACCGTGCGCTACAATAGATGCTACAGCAACCCATGGCCTCTTACCTTTACCGTCTCCGTCCGACTGGACACTTGCCCAGCGCGTGGTCCAGGCTTGGACCCACCCAATGGTCTCGTTTGACAGTCACGCCTAGGTTTATCCGGCGTTTTACCCACATCACATTCGAAGACCAGAGCACCGTGCTGCCCAACACCGTTAATGATGCATCACCTGAGTTTAAAGTAAGTGCTACCCCACTCTTGTTACTGCTAATCCCTAATATTTAAAATCTCGAGTTCTCTCGTGCTAAGCTCCCATAACCAGGAGAGAAAGAGAGAATATGAATGTGAATGGTTTCCCAGTCGCACGAACTCATCAAGTGGATTTTTTCTTGGATTCTGGCAGAGGTGTTGTAGCAGTAGAAGGCTAGTCTACATCTACCTTTCGATAGAATTATCACGGATGGAAAACCACTATTGCTCATT
This sequence comes from Dispira simplex, assembly GCA_027478255.1. Lineage (NCBI taxonomy): Eukaryota > Fungi > Kickxellomycota > Dimargaritomycetes > Dimargaritales > Dimargaritaceae > Dispira > Dispira simplex. The sequence goes on along the minus strand of JAOPJG010000073.1, from coordinate 47,892 downwards.
GTTCCCCTTTTTCAAAGGAACTACTTGGGAGGTTATATTTTTAAATTTTATCAGAGTACATTATGATATGATGGTGGAGGGGGGGGGGTTCTTCATGGTGACTAACGATTCGTTTATGTTTATTATGAAAACTTGTACGGTCCCTGGGGGAATAATCTAGGAAAATGCTGAGCGTATGAAAGCACTGGTAAACCAGTTAAAAGAAGACATTGGTAAGGTCCAGATGGGTGGTGGTGAGGAATCCTGTAAACGCCACTTGGGCCGCGGCAAGTTGCTCCCACGCGACCGGGTAACGCAATTACTAGATTCTGGTTCCCCCTTTTTAGAACTTTCGCAGTTGGCTGGACACAAGTTGTACGATGTGGATGTGCCATGTGGGGGGCTAATCACCGGTATTGGTCGTATCAAAGGAATCGAATGTATGGTTGTAGCCAACGATCCCACGGTGAAGGGAGGAACCTATTTTCCCATTACCGTAAAGAAACATCTGCGGGCCCAGGAAATTGCCCGGGAAAACGGCTTGCCCTGCGTTTATCTGGTGGATTCCGGTGGTGCGAATCTGCCACGTCAAGCCGACGTGTTCCCAGATCGTGAACACTTTGGACGTATTTTTTATAACCAAGCGACCATGTCGGCTATGGGGATTCCCCAGGTGGCTGTGGTGATGGGATCGTGTACTGCTGGTGGTGCCTATGTGCCCGCCATGGCTGACGAAAGCATCATTGTGCGTAAACAGGGGACTATCTTCTTGGGTGGACCTCCGTTGGTGAAAGCTGCTACCGGTGAAGTAGTCACTGCAGAAGAACTGGGAGGGGCCGATCTGCATTGTCGTACTTCGGGTGTTACTGACCATTACGCGACTTCCGACGAACACGCCCTAGTATTGACCCGTCGCGTCGTGGGGAATTTAAATTACGAAAAGAAGTTACCCGTGACCGTGCGTCCGTCCGTGGAGCCATTGTACCCCACCGTTGATCTGGCCGGTATAGTCGGTGATAACCTGAAGAAACCTTTAGACATTCGTAATGTGATTTCCCGTATCGTGGATGGCAGCCAGTTCAGCGAATTCAAGGAGTTGTACGGCACGACGTTAGTCACCGGATTTTCTCGGATCCATGGTTACCCAGTGGGGATCGTGGCCAACAACGGCATTCTCTTCTCTGAGTCGGCGCTCAAGGGAGCTCACTTTATCCAACTGTGTAACCAACGAGGAATTCCATTGGTGTTCCTGCAAAACATCACCGGTTTTATGGTGGGTTCCTCGGCCGAGGCCGGTGGTATTGCCAAAAACGGGGCCAAACTCGTTACCGCAGTGTCTTGCAGCAATGTGCCGAAATTTACGGTGATCGTCGGAGGTAGCTTTGGTGCAGGTAACTATGGAATGTGCGGACGGGCTTACAGTCCCCGTTTCCTGTGGATGTGGCCCAACGCGCGTATATCTGTGATGGGAGGTGAACAAGCGGCCAACGTACTAGCCCAAGTCAAACGAGACGGGCTGGCCAAAAAGGGTATCGACTGGGATCCCAAGGAAGAAGAGGCTTTTAAACTACCCCTTCGGGAACGCTACGAAGCGGAAGGTCATCCGTACTTTTCTTCGGCTCGTTTGTGGGACGACGGGGTGATTGATCCGGCGGATACTCGTAAAGTGTTGGGGTTGGCTCTTTCCGCGTCGTTTAATGCACCTATTGAACCCACTCGTTTTGGTGTATTCCGTATGTAGACTTGAACTACTTTTGGTGTGGAAGTAAAGGATAAATACCGAGCCAAGCCATGGCCCTAGGAAATACTGTTTTGTTTTAAGAATAGTGTTTGAAAGGCATGGCGGCGAGCTTTGCATAACGGAAAAAAAGGATTTGTCATTTGTTAATAATGTCATTATTTATTTGTTTTTTTACATAGGATTACATTCTAGAGCGAGTTGTGGATAATTACTTATATCTATCTTAATAATATCGTAACAGATTAAGTACTAGCAGTGCGAGATGGCACCCAAATAGACAAGCAATAAACTATGTGTGTCATCAGCTAAAAAGCACCGGTATTCGACTGATATGCCGTGTATTGATTGTTGTCTATTGTAAACTACTAATACGTATTATTATGTGCTTCTGCTGTTTTTTTGATTCCTTACTGTACATGTTTGTCACTCACTGACACCAACCATCTGTGCGTGATACCACAAATCGAGTTTTCATCACAACACGTATGTGATGGCTACCCTTCTCAACCTTAATACCACTGACTGTGTAAAACTATTTTGCATTGCAACTAGTAATAACAAATGAAATAGTAGTCAATGCCATGGGCGGGTATTGGTTTATCAGCGTATCCGTTTTTCGGCGTGCATGATAGCAATTTACTATGGAAGAAAAATTCAAGAAAAAAAAGTAGTTGTGCATTGGGGGTTCACCCATTTGGCTAGATTTTTTTTCGACTGTATAGGGATAAATCCACCGAAGTTGAAGTGGTCTCTCACAAAATCCTATTGGTCATGTTGTCGTTGGTACATTTTTTGCTCCGAATCTCTATATATTGGAAAAAAAATCACCCATTTTTTGACATTTACTCCACTTCTTTTTATTTCATAATAAATCGGTGTGCTGTTGTGCTTTCCCTTTCGAGATTTTCGCTGCCATTTTCGCATTATATTATGTTGCGGTTCATTGTACAGGGAAGCTCCCTTTGGACCCGAAGGCTGACCTGTCTCCGGTCTATTCATTCGTCATCGGAGACAAGCTCGCATTTCCTACCGATGAAAACCAGTATCGAGTACAAAATGCCGAAAGACCCCTATTTACTCGCCCAACGTGTTGACCGCCTAGTCGCAAAGAAGAAAACGGACGACGCCATTGCCCTCGTAATGAATGCCCCACAGCGTTTACACACTGTGGTGGTATGGAACCATTTGATCCAGGCCTGTGTGGAACGGGGCGGGATAAATCGAGCGCTCAAGCTGTTTAACCAACTAAAAAAGCGAGGTTTGAAACCCAACCCACAAACTTATACCTTGCTACTGACATGCTGCGCGAGGTCGGATTCACCCCATACCGTGGAGACTGCTAGGCTTTTATTTAAAAAACTTAGAGATACAACTATTCCTTCGCTACATCATGTGAATGCGCTACTTCAGGTCTATTCCAACGCCGGGGATACACCAATGTTGCTCGAATGGTTTCACGAAATGCCAGCCGCGGGTTCCGGTGCACCGGACCATATTACGTACACCATTATTATTAAACATCTATGTCAGTCTAAGCAGACCAACCGGACAAGCGAGAAAGCTCCCCGTGAAGGCAAAACGCCTTCTGAAGCGACATATCCGAGTAATACCGACCAAATTGTACTTGGCCATTCTTCGAAAGATAGTGAACCTCCTCAAGGGCCCACACCCGACGAACGGTTCGAACGAGCATACGGCGTCTGGCAGGAGCTCGTACGAGGCCAACAGAACCGTATGGTGATGAATCAATTAAACAAAGTGCAGACCCCTTTGATACGTCTGGATTCGGCACTGCTGGAACCACTCCTAATCGCGTGTATGCGAACCGAGCAAATGTTCAATCTTCAATGCGGGGTAGGCATTCTCGAACAAGCACTGAGTCTTAAAGTCCCAACCGACGTTCAACAGTCATCGGTCAAGAAATCCCTCGTAGGAACAGTTACGCCCACACCTGGGCCTGTCTTTGACGCCAATCTTGCCGAGCTCGTCACTCCTGTCACGTTCAACGCATTGGCGGTGTTGTGCACGCGCAGTGGTGAATTTATAAAGGGGTTCCGCTATATCCGGCAGATATTTCAACGTTGTCCTGACTTGCGGCTCAATTTATCAAACTACCTTCGTTGGTCTGCTCTAGTCAGGCGGGCTATGTATGTTAACTCTAATGAGAGCTCAAAAATTAAATCATCACAGTAGAACTTACTTGTGTTGGCCACTCGAGTTGGTAAATTATTCTATGTGTAGCTAGCCGTGTGTGCTGCTTAGTAACCCCTATAATTACTTGATCTAGTGTGTTAGTATGATTTGATTTTACCTTGCCCACTTATAAAACGTGTGTAAAGCAAAGCATCGTACGCTATTGCAACAGATTCCAGGAAGGGAGCCCACAATGATGCCTTCCCCTTCCTCTTGATGAGACGGTGAACCATTTCCCTTCGCTGCCAAAGTAAAAAATGGAATGGGCAGATCCCCGAATGAGGCCAGCCTGTGGATTACCCGTAGCCAACGGATCAAGTGGATTCGTCAACCTGGCCGGATTCAGGCCCAATGAACCTTCCAGCTTGCGGTGACGAGTCCTACCGTACCAATTTGACAGGGGACGTCTATTCATCCCACATCAGAATCTGTACGATTTTACAAGCCGCTACTTAGGGCTAATCAGTTAAATAGTGGGGACTCCCTCCTCCCAAAAGGATTGATTTTCTCATATCCAATACGAATAAATATTGAGACACTAATCTGCTCGTTAAATTTATTATTTCTTATATGAGATCCTACTCGATTCTATTGCAGTATTGATGCTATCGTTTATCACCATCGACAAAATTCTATAGAAACACAGCTAGTCAGGACATGAATCAACCCCGCAATATTAGAAGGGACCGTTGAACTGTTCGACGTCACTTTCACCACTGCCTTAGACTGGGTGAACTGTCCCCCAGCTATTTTACCAACAAGTGTGGAACAACGCAGGTGTACTGAACAACGTCACCATACACCCAGGAGGACTCCACCTACCAATATTAACTTTATTTTTATGGCATTAGTAATGTACTTTCATTGTTTCTCCCTCGCAGTATAAGCAGATGTTAAATTATTATTCGTAATATTCAATGCGCACAAATGACGTTTCAGCCGTTTAAATTACAACCACTCCTGACGGACCTCACGCTAGAATGCCATCCAGCGGGTCCATCCCGTGGGTCACCGTTATCCGCCCATCAGCGCACACGGAGCACACATAACACCCCTTCTCCCCAAGCCGTAGGTGGGACCGCCGCTGCTGGCGGTCCAGATTCCATTTCATCTTCACCGGTTGCTCGTTCGTCCACGCAGGCCACTCCACCGCTACAGGTGGGGTCACCGGGGAACCGAGCGGCTCGCCTGCTGAGTGAAATGGCGGCGCGCACTTCATTCCGGCGACATTCCTCAGCCGTATCGCAGGAAGCTTTTTCGGGGGCGACCGGTACTTCCTCGGTGACGGCTTCACCTGCACTTTCCACATCACCCTTGTCGTTATCACATAGTGGTTCGTCCCCGCCTGGATATTCCCCAGGACGAGACAGACGGGGACCCCGGTTGGAATGCGTAGAATGTTGGGAAAGTAACGTTTACTTGGGTACGAGTGACGGCCAAGTTTACCATTACTGGTCAGAAAACCTACAACTTACGCCCGAGTCACCCGACGGTCAATCCCCCAAGGCGATTTCCCCCGTGCTTATCCAACGTATTGCAGTGGGGTCCGGTAAAGGCAGAGTGGAGGATCTTCGGGTGCTGGCGGCGGTTAAGAAATTACTAGTATTTTGCGAAAGTACCATAAGTTATTATTCCCTGCCCGATTTGGCCCCCGTTACCGCCACATCGTTTACACCCCTACGGGGAGTGTTGTGTTTTGGGGTTGATCAGGGCCGCGGGTCGACTTCCCAACAACCCCCTGCGGTTGACGTGGAACCCCGGTTAACATTATACGTGGCCAAGCGACGAACGATTCAGGTACTGACGGTGACTTTTCGTACTGTTACCATTCGCCAGGAAATTCCGTTTGCTACGGGTGTATTACGCTTGTGTGCGTGGCAGGAATTATTGTGCGTGGCTGATCCCCAATCCTATAGCCTGTTGGACTTACGAAGGCCCCACGATATTTACCCGGTGATGCCCACGAATCTATCACCAGACGCTTGGCAACGCCCCCTGATTGTGACTATCCAGCGTAATGAGTTTCTTATCATTACCCCTTCGGGAGTTAACGGTTCGGCTTTGGGTGTATTCGTGAGTTCCACAGGGGACGCCATACGAGGTACCCTCGCGCTGGATAGTTACCCACGTGCTGTGCAAGTTGTATACCCCTATGTCATAGCGCTGGCCCGGACCAATGTGGTAGAAGTATACAGCGTGATCGACCAACGGTTGGTGCAGGTGGTGGACATTCCGGCCGAAGCCAGTTCCCGCACAATATCTTCCGTACACCGCTTAACCATTCAGGCTCCATTATTATGGAAGCTCGAAGGCACCGTGGCCACGTCTCCGTTGTCCCCGTCCACTACGGTGTTGACCGAAAAACATACCCTAAACGTCCCGCTGGTACTATGCTGCGCTCACGAAATGTATGCGTTGGTGCTGCAGCCACTCCTCTTGCAGGTGGATGCCTTACTTGATAACCAACGGGTTGAAGAAGCCCTGGCTAAAATAGATACTGCTATCCAAAACCATTATGATTCCCCTACCGCTGGATTGGAATTGCGCTACATTTACCAACGGGCAGGATTAATCTATTTTAGAAAGACACTATACGATGAAGCCCTGAGGTTATTTCAACAGGGTCGGATACATCCTCGTACCCTGGTTCAGTTTTTTCCCGAACTCGTCCCGCTTGTCCCTGTAGGTACATCCCCGGCTTCCGCCGACGTAACCCCCGCAGAAACCGATGGGCCACTGGGTGCGATCGACAATATGATTTCTAATCATCTGTCTAGCAGGGGCAATCGTGATGATGATGATGACGATTCGGTCGCACGTGAAACATTTATCGCTACTCTACGACGTAATGCGTACCATATGGTTATACGGTACCTGGAATTTGTCAATGAAGATTTTCGACAATCTCCGGATGCGTGGCTTCATAGTGGCAAGGAAGATATGATGGTGGCCAATACGATTCTATTGGTCCATTATCTGAAAACTCGGTCGGACAAAATGTATAGTGTTCTAATGTCTGGTGGACAGTATTGCCAATGGGAGGTGTGTGAGCTCCGTCTAATAGAGATGCACAAGTATTATGCTCTGTTTAAACTTTACCAAGCCCACGGTTTAAACGACCGGGCACTGGAAATGGGAACCAAATTACTGGATGGCACGTATCAGGATAGTAAATTTCCTGGGGTGCAGGAAGTATTCAATTATCTGCTAGCCCTAAACCAATCGGCGCTTACCCTCCGGTACGCTCCTTCTGTGGTGCGATGTTCCGAATCACTGGGAGCGAAATTGTACGTTGCAGTTACCACTGAACAAACCCCTCGTATAACGGTAGACGATATTGTAAAGCAACTTCAACCGCACGGGCCGGCCGGTACGGTGGTTTACTTGGAACATGTGGTATACCAACTCCATTCTACCGTGACTGCATACCATGACCAACTGGTGAATGCCTATCTGACTCAGCTACACCAGCGCATCGAGGAAAATGAGGCAGAACCCGCCACCGCCTACGATCAACTACACCATACCTATCGACAACTTTGCCATCGTGAGGGACCCGTCTCCTTTTCCACATTTTTACAATCGCAGGAACACCTTCCACTGGCCTACACCCGGAATAAACTGACCAAGCTTTTACTCACATCTGATCACTACACGGTTCCCCAGACACTCGAACGGGTCCAGGGTGAACCTGGACTGGATTCAGAATGCTCCATACTGTACGGTAAACTGGGAGAGCACGAAAAAGTTATCAAAACTTTGGTACTCAAAGTACAGGATTACGTTTCCGCGGAAGTCTATTGCCAAGGTTTGGCCCAGGATGCTGATCGCTCTCACTATTTCCTTACCCTTTTGAAATATTATTTACGGCTGACCGACGAAGATACCGCCGGATTATTGGTGAATAACTTGCTTAACCGTTACGGGAGTTCCTTGGACCCCTTGCAGGTGGTACCCCTCGTTCCCGAAACTTGGTCGATGGATCAACTGGAACCCTTTTTATTGGATACTTTTCAGCGTCTGGAGCACCAAAGACGCGCTACGCAGATTGTGAAAAGTCTTAGTAATGCGGAAAATTTAATGGTAAGTAATGACGAAATGGTGATCTCGACGTTGATTATACTCGTCGCTACATTTTTCAACTTTTTTCGTGTTATGAAAGCGCCCTTGCTGTTATTTCATAAACGAGTGGACGAGCTCGTGTGGCTGAGTCAATGCTAACATTAGGAATAACAACTACCACGCACAAAGATCAGCAAATAATGATTTTATTCATCAGCTTTCGTAATATCAATGTTTGTCCTAGGTCCGTGGATCGTTACATTAACTCTCCTTTTTTTGGCTGATATTTTTTTAATTTTAACACTGTCATTATGCATCAGACCAAACACCGACTAATCCAATTACGAAAACGACGTGGTAGAAGAATAACTCAACCAACGGGTACATGCTGCAGTATATGCGGAGAGCCGTTAGCAGCTAATGAGTCCCTATTGATAACCCGAAGACGGCATCTGGTCCATCCGAACTGCTTTCATTCCAGCTAACTGCGATACTTTTCTGTAGTTACTCTACATTCGACTTTGTTTGCTCTGCCTATAAATGACGGATTATTATAAAATAAAATGAAGCACGGTTATTATGGTGCAAAAAAAAACAATGAAGACAGCGCGTCATTTCCAATGGACTACAACCGACGAATACATACTATTCTGACGTATAACTGTCAGTTTTGCTTGGTTCACACTTGGACATTTTTTCAGTAATAGCCTTGGCGCGTTTTGGGGCAGTTTCCTGTACAAAATATAGTAACACCAAGGTAAAGCACAGAAAAACGGACATAACAATTCCCATAATGGCAGTAAAGTTTATGGTGCCCCTGGCCGTACGAGGCCACTTCTCTGCTAGGGTTGATTCAATTTGCGCGGTTGCACCGGTAATAAGGTTAGCGAGTTGGGTCGTCAATCCCATAAAGAGAACTCGGTTGGCGGATGGCCCCAACTCGTGAAGAAATACAGCCAGCACACCGTGGAAACCACCTATAAAAGTAGTAATGAGAATAGCGCCCAGGATAACCTGCCAACCGACTTGAGGGATAGCAAAGAGGGGCACAAATACCAGGGCCAACGTTACTGACCCTAACATGGCGGTACGACGACCGATGTACTGGGAGAGGTAACCGGAGATAACGCCGCCTAACATGGTACCAGTATCACGCGAAATTAATGCCGCGGTGGTAACATTGACGGGGAGTTGCAGCTGGACCCTCATTACCGTGGGGTACAGATCGGTAAGACTGCGAGCAACAAACGCGAGGGAGGCCAGCAAAGCCACCATATGTAGCGCCGTTTTACGATAACGAATTACATCGAGCCACAGTGAAGAAAAGTAACCGGTGGTGTCGGACGGGTCATCCTCTTGTGCCTGGCGGACCAGGCGTTCGTTACGTTGGCGTAACCATTCGGGACTTTCCGGGATAATTACTCTCATCAATATGATAACCAGGGTGGGAATAGCCGCAATCCAATATATAGGACGCCATCCCAAACTGGGAAATACGCAAAGGTGAAGAAGGGCGGCGAAAATATGACCCAAGGGTGAGGCCTGATGGAGAATTCCTGAGAACAGACCGTGGCAGGGCTTGGGAATACTTTCCATGGTCATGGACGCACTGAGGGCCCACTCGCCTCCCATGGCAATACCAAAGATGGACCGTAAAATAGCGAAAATGGTAAAATTGGGCGCAAAGGCTGAACCTACGCTCACCAACCCGCACACTGTTACATTGGCTACCAACGACCAGCGTCGTCCGAACCGATCACCCAGGGTTCCAAACAGTAAAGCCCCCACTGGTCGCATGGCTAAGGTTAACGTGGTGGCCACTGTCATGCGGGAAATGGGAATTTCGAAGGTGTCGGCCACTTCGCTGAGAGTAATGGAAGCTAAATAGAAATCCATACCTTCCAGACACCAGCCGAAAAACATGGCGGCAAAGACCAGGTACTGGGTCCGGTTCATCAGGTTTAGCAAAGTCCACACGTTGGTGGTTTCCACCTGGGTGCTGTCAGACTTTGTGGACATGGGGTCCATTTCTTCGACAACTACCGGTGATCGCATGTTGGGGGCGATGTTGACGTACAATTAATGATGAACTGCTGCACAATATACAATGTAACGTACCTAAGAGGGCCTACCACACCTGTCGTGATAATGGACAAGATACTAGTTGAAATGAATAGTAACAGCGACTTAACGAGACCCGATGAGTTATGATGGTAGTGCTGGTGACCTCGCTAATTTTCTACATTACTTAATAACCACACAGTGGAGCTAGGAAAAAAAGCGAATACTAGACTAATCTGTCAGATGTGTGAATATAGCGGTAAGTTCTTCCCTTACCTCGATGATGGTTATTTATCCACAGGGCCACATCACCGTTAAATACCAGGGCCATAGGAATAGGTAGCAGGTCTACATTCGTTTTACCATATACCCGTAATCAGAGCGTACCACTGTCGATTTCCCTTGTATATTTCAATTAGGTTTCCCTGCTGATTTTTACATCCTACTGGTCGCATCAGATCGCCAACTGTTTGGTAAACATCACTTTTGAATTCCCTGGAAGTGTTCAGGAGAACAATAGTCAGATTCCAACACATTTTACTAAAAAATTGCAACAGAACAATCTTCAAGGACGCAGTGATAATTAAATCAGTGGAGGTTACTTCAGCCGTTCCAATCTGAGGGGCTCTAGTGAAGTGATTGGATTCAAAGGACAGGAATTTTGATCTGGTTTAAATTTAGGAAAAGGGTTGCTCAGGGGAGAGCAAGGGAAAATTGCTTATTCAGCTAACTCTAGTGGTTGTCACGAAAAACTGGGCCATTCCCAACGCAAGGGAATTTCGTATACCGAGTAAATACTTTTCTTATCTATTTGGCTACTAGCAAATTCGACGCTGAACTTGACGGGGAACCAGGGTAGCGTCACTGGTTTACTATAATCCTCAACGACGAAACGAGGCCTTGTGAACTTACCCCTGGCCTATTATTCGGCTGGAATTTCCGTCAAGTGGCAATTCGGGATATATGCGTGACTAAATTCGACAAACGTCACTCCTTTCAGGATGGATTTGGGTACCGTGGAGTCCATTCCCTTACTCCTGTAAATAGATAAACAGTTTCATCCTTCATATTTAATATTTTTACTGTTATAATTTCCAAGGAGTGCTATTCCAATTTCGTTTTTTACATTCCTTGCCTCCATGCTAGGAATGTATTGATCAGACATGCTTTAGATGTGACTGGACAAATATATAGCTAACCATTCATTCGTTACAGGCGTGATTTTTTTCGACCCTATAATGAAGGATCCACCATAGTTCAATGGGCCCTTCGCAAAATACTACAGATTAAATTTTCTATTGATGAATCTTCAGTTCAAATCACTACAGATTTGGATTAATATCACCGATAACGAGAATATCGTAACATTAATGGATTTTTACAGCATTGAAAGTGAGTGTTTTCTATCACTATCCCATAATCTGTGATCAATTGCATCTACGATATCCCTCACTATATAATGTATACCTTTCCACCTCCAGTGGATTTTCTTCACCGACTGTACTTTACAGGATCATGTATGCAGTTATTAACGCTACACCTTTTTTCAACAAGGTGCAGCTCAACGGGAAAACTGGTTGATGATCTATAGTACCCCTTCCGTAACGGGAGGTATGTGGTTGACGCTGTCCTTTAGAGGTCCCTGTGGGAACTCTGCTTAAGGACTCCAACCATTCGATGATCTTGCGGTCCTTGTTGTACTCTCTTCATTGTTCCTTAACGTGAAGTAATGAGTCTGAGGAATCTGCGAGGAAGGTGGTACATTCTGATAGTCCCACTCTTTTTATTTTTTCGAAAAATAAATACACCAGAGGGCTTCGCTATGTTCCTATTTTCAGGAAACCCTTTCGTCATGAAGTAAGGCGAAATGCCAGTTAATGGGTGGTATTTATAGGTTGTTTAAGTAAACCATTCGTTTGAGTTGTTGAATCAACTTTACTCGTTACCAGATATCCTACGGCATTGCTGCTCCCGTGCGGAATTATTTGGTGCAGCATGTATTCCGACGATAATCAAGTCATTGTTGACCAACGAACTTCCTCGTCTTTTATCATACTGTCGGATATTGTATTACTTCATCAACGGCAATGTACACTCAATAAAGCCAGTAAAAAATGGATATCATGATATAAATGAACTTTATTAATAAAGACCGACCAGTTTAAATTTTGCAAGATAGCTGTAAATTACCTAGCTGAAAAAGAGGCATATCGGTATAAACCATACTCTAGGGAACCCAATGAACATACAATTCATGAGATCACAGCAAAGATAAATCACTTTAAAGCCTTCAGCGATAAAAATTTAACGGTGAACTCCATTCAAAGCCAGGATAATATCAAATGACAGAGTTGACAATCACTACAACAGCAATTTTTGGAACAACGGCAGAGGGACATGTGGTGCTTAGCACCGTAGACCGAGAGAACTGGGGGAGAGGGAAATTCAGCCAAGTTCAATCATGCGACCAGCATCACTTGATTCACTAAAGACCATCAGCATAACTACCACTTTGACGACAAGTTTGGCCGGATTTACTATAAAAAGGTTGCCATGTACCCTTCCAGTTACAAGTACGATGGCCACTATTATTTTCAACACATTGCCTCTCACCATGGTTACATCCTTGTACAGTGGAAAGTGAAATCAAGCAGAGAGCACCAGCGACGAATAAGTAGGTGAACATTTTCATGTTGACAGTCTGTACGATGGTAAGGACACGAAGGAAACGAGGTAGTGAGGTAGAAATTTACTATCTTCAAGCACGAGCAACAGGGTATTGGAAAGCGTGGAATCCGATGAGGTGAAGGCAGTGATGCTCTGTACGTGAGATAATTGAAAGTAGATGTGGGTGATATACAAAAGGAGAGGTGAATTATGTCGGGTTTAAATAACATTTTGGGATGCACATTCAGTATCAATGTTGGTTCAACTATGGCCTCTTGACATTAGGTTATACTATCCGAAGAAAACCTATTCGGGTAAAGCACACGGGGGACATTAGTTAGTGCTGGTTTTCTCCAAGCTGGTAGTACACCCGCACAGTTGGATTGGGTTGCGTTACCTTGCCATTTTTCCAGCAGAACAAGCCATGTCATTTATTAGATAATCCGTGGAAGAGAGGTATTATATATGTTTCATTCACGATGCAGGAGGTTAAAGGCCACAATAACGCGGTAAACCAAGGCTCATTAAAGCCGGATAAAGAGAATGAGTTGTTCACGGCTAACCCCATCATCCGTACATCCACCTATGTAATGCTGACGGTATTTTGTGAGCCCACCACTTGTACTTTGCAAGGTAGTTTGCTAGTCGTGATCTTAAAAAGGTAATCTACATGTGGAATCCCAACCAATTGTAGCACGTCATTGCCAGAAACGACGAACAGCTACGATAATGTTACCTATGCGTTTCTCATGAAGTCTGGCCTTTTTTTTCTTCCACTTTAACTTTAGAGCAATTTCACCATTGTCAAAAGGTTACACTAGTTATCGACACTCTTGGTGAATGTAAAAATGGCCACCCTGACCGAGTGGTATCAGGAAAGGGTGGTAAAACGAAACGCCCTGGCCTTGACCGTTCCCTTTCTTTTTCTACTTTCATGGTCACGGGACATATGCCAATAAAGACAAGGGCCTTTGTTTTCCATTTGCAGAGTTTAGGAACTGCTCTTAAAATATGCAATTGCTAGACCAAGTCCTACATCCCAACGGAGTATCACCTCCATCATTCCTATAGGAATTGACCAAGTATGTAATATTTTTGACATCATACCATGCACTATCACGCGTGTCATCCACCTTGGCCATCGGACACTCCATCGGGAACTGCAGAAGTGGCTGGTTAAGAAGTTGACATTTTCGAAGATGTACGCTTTGGCTAAAATGAATCACGCTGAGTTCGGGGAAGTGGTATAACTAGTTGCTAAAGACCATGCTTACCAATGGGGGAATGACCATATGTCACCTTTATCCTTGTTGTTAGGCCGGGGTGTACTGTTTATGATGGTATATCGAATTATCATGAACGATGATTAATGTCTTGTTAGCCTTGGATACCTCACTACTGCTGTTGATAACAAAAACAGGATGACTGAGACAGGCACTACTGGTACGACATTCCCAATATTTATTCGAGAGAATCCGTTAATATTGCACAATGACTGTTGGGGCCTTTGTTATTTCCCTATATCCTGTGCTAGCAGAGAAACCAAAAAAAACATAAGTTGGTATTGTTTCTCCCCTTTTTTATGCGGGTGTACCTCTTCAATCGAAACTGTCATGTCATAGTTTTGCCTTTCTATAATTTGTTATCATTGAGTTACCCTAATCTAAAAGTCATTTATCATGTTTAAATTATCGAAAATTTAAGTGCCCCATGCCCCAACCATAATGCAGTCCGAAGTTTGGGGTAATATTTTCGTGTATATAGCGATTTGGAACAAAGATGTACCAGTTACGATTTAATAACCAATAGGATTTCCTAATAGCCCTGTTCAACCCTGGCGGGTTTTTCGCTAGATAGTCCAAAAAAATCTATACATTTGGCTTCCCTATCAAACTGGACGAATCCGAGCCGCATTTCAGCGAAGGTTGTAGGCTGTCTATGAAAGATTTTATCCTTCATATAACACAGTGTGCCATCGGTTTACTAGGTTTCACCGTGAACATTCGTTATTCGAAAATAAGTACAACACATGGCGTCCTTATCATGAGACCTATGGGTACGAAAATGACAGCATCAAATGATGAGTTAAGGCGGACTCGCTTGTTGCCCTGGGAGCTTTTGCAGGAGACAAATTCTTCCGGCTGTTTCTGCATGCCAAGAATAAGCTAGAGGGTAGAGTGTTGGATGACTTTGATGAGATTATAGAGGAATATAATCAAGCCATTAATTCTCTCCAACGGAATGACTTAGATGCTTTAGTGAGTGGTTTTAGGTTTCATACAGTACTTGACATTAATGGTATTTGTTATTAATAAATTATAGTTCTTGCATGACTTTTTAAAAGCGTTCGAAGCAAAGGATAATTAGTACATTGCTCCGAATCACTACACGACTAGAAAAATACCACCCATAGTACATTTTTTCGCTAAAGGGCGGTCGTGTAGGAGCACCAGAAATTCGCTCATGCTTAGTCTCACGTGACCCCGCTGATTTTTTTTCGGAGGCTCTATTAAAAAAAAGGTTGCTAAAATTTACTTATAGTCTACTACAGCAGGTTGTGAGGGTTAGAACACACTCTAATGCTTTCTTGAATTTCATTATCGTTCTTTGTTTGAATTGCACTGCCTCTTCCATACAAGTCACTACATTTATACAATTCCTTTTTCTTCATAAGAAGAACTTCACTTTTTTTTCACCATGGGCCGTAGAAGACGTGCGGCATTGCTCCCCACCAACCTTCCCCAGTTACAAAACCTTATCAAACGGGACCCGTCTTCGTATCAGGAGGAGTTTATGCAACAATGGAAACATTTTGAATCGTCGCTAGTATTGCTAAAGTTAAAACCCGACGACGAGTCCAAAAAGTTTAGCGAGCTGGTCATGTTCCTAGCCCAAGTTTGCCACTGCTATACGAAGAAATGTGCTACTTTTCCCGACCAGTTAATCGAATTGTTGCAGGAGCAATACAGTGTGTTGCACTTTGAATTACGGCGGTCCCTCGTGCAGTGTCTTATTTTGCTACGGAATAAGAATTTTATCCCGGGTTCCAAGACTTTGGCGTTGTTTTTCACCCTTTTCCGGTGTCATGACAAGGTTTTGCGTGAGTTGTTGTACAAGCATATCGTGAGCGATATCCGTACCGCAAATCTTAAACACAAGAATAACAAGTTGAACAAGACGTTGCAAAATTTCATGTTCACCATGTTGCAAAGTGTAAACACGGCGGGGGATTCCAATCGTCAAGCATCAAGCCAGGCCAAAGTGGCCAACAGTGGGGATAACGCCATGGCGGCCAAGAAAAGTTTGGACGTATGTATCGAGCTTTATCGTAAAAACGTGTGGAACGACGCCAAAACGGTCAATATTATTGCCACGGCTTGTTTTTCACCTGTGTCCAAGATTTTAGCAACGGCGATCAAGTTCTTTTTAGGGTGCGACGACCCGGAACAAGATGGTTCGGATACCGAAGACGAGGATGCCGTTGTAGGTCGATCTCGCAAGGGTATGGCCGACCTACGTAATATGCAACACCGACAACGGGTGGGTAAAAAGACACGTTCCAAAGCTCGCCAGTACGATAGGGCATTGGCGATGGTGAAGCGACAGGATAACCAATCCAAACGGGTGGAAACCTTTAATTTTTCGGCTATTCACCTCATCAATGACCCTCAACAGTTTGCGGATCGCCTGTACGGACGATTACACCAAGTGGGTAACCAGAAACATTCTACGGTGGAACGCTTTGAGGTTCGTTTGATGATTATGAAGTTAATTTCAAGGCTGATTGGTACCCATCAATTACTGGTATTATCTTTTTATCCCTTTTTGATGAAATATATCCAACCACACCAGGTTGAAGTTACCCAAATTCTCGCCCTGTTAGCCCAGGCCAGTCATCCACTAGTGCCACCTGACGTGATCGAACCGGTCATCATGACCATCGCCAACCGGTTTGTCACCGATAACTGTTCCCCAGAAGTGATGGCAGCGGGTATCAACAGTATTCGTGCAGTGTGCACACGTTGTCCACTGGCCATGCCCCAAACCTTGTTAGAAGATCTCACCGAGTACAAGGCCCATCGTGACAAGGGTGTGATGATGGCCGCGAGATCCTTGATTGTGCTCTTCCGGGAAGTTAATCCGGAAATGTTGCGGCGTAGGGATCGTGGTAAGGCGGCCACGATGAAATTGAGTGCCAACGATATGTATGTACCGCAATTCGGTGAAGTACAAGTGAATAGTACTGTGGACGGGGCCGACCTGTTGGAAGAGGCCAGGGGAGAACATGATATCATGGAGGAAGGTGGGTCGAGTGCTTGGGAAACCCAGAGTGAAGCCGATTCGGACAATGAGGGTTGGGTTAATGTGTCACAATCGGGTGATGAGAACATTGTGATTGCTGAAAGTGACGAAGTCGAGGAAGTTGGAAACCCTGAAGAAGAGGAAACCACGTGGGTGACCGACAGCGAAGGCGAGGCAAATGTTGCCTTGGAATCGGAGGACGAGTTTGCCTCGGCAGCGGAAGATTTAGACCAGAGTATGGACGACGATGAAACTGAAGAGGCAGATTTGGACGAGGAAACTGTAGGATTAGAAAGCGTTCAGCTAGACGAGCCCACCGAATTACGCCCTCGCATCGATCAGCTTAGAATCCTGACGCCTCATGATTTCCGAATGATCAACGAGCTCAAACTGAAACAGAAAGCCATGGAATCAGTCCACGGTCCCAAATCTCGTCAGTCCAATTTGAAACGTAGAATGGAAACCGTTTCCGCCAGTGGTAACTCGGTAATGGCCGTCAACCAGGAAGACCTAGAAAGGGTGGTGGACGCTTCGGAAATTATTGGTGACTACCGCAAGAAACCCAAGGCAACGTACGAAGAACGTATGGAATCGATCCAAGCCGGTCGGGAAGGTCGTCCGAAATTTGCTTCGTCTAAGCGACGCAAGCATGAACACGCCAGTTCTTCCAATTTGGAAAAGAAGAAGCACAAGGCCTATACTATGATATTACACAAGAAATCGGTTGTGCTGAAGAATAAGATATCGCTGAGGGAAAAGCAGCGTCTCTTACGGGGTCACATTAAGCGTCAGAAACGCAAGGGTCATTAGTCATTCCTATTTTTGTATTCGTCGTTGACATTAAGTTGCGATACGTGGAAAAGTTGAATTGATTTTGTATGCCAGAATGCCTTGTTTGTTTCGCTGCTGGATCGATTTATTGATACTAACTGCAATGCAAAATAATAACTTTGCCCAATCAAGTATACTAGGTTTACAGTGGGTAGCGAAGATATATGTACTGTGATGAAAGCACGGTTTTGTGGTACCACGTACAAGCGGTTTCGCGTCAATGAGTGGAGGACGCGCACACAGCAAGGAATAAAAACAGCAGAAACACAGAATAATACTTATTAGTAGTTTACAATAGACAACTATCAGTATATGACATACCAGAACAATACTGGTGTTTTTAGTTAGTGTCACATACAGCCAAATAGTTACCCAACAATTTCCCTTACAGAATCACCTGAGGAGTATGACCCTTCCCTCGGAATTGAAGCATCCTGATGCTCTCACTACACCTCCTCGGATGAAGGTGAGTTCATTGGACAACCTTTAGCGAAAAGTGGCGACAAACACTTCAGAAAATCATAAAATGGGTAGCTTTTTTTCGACTATATAGGGATAAATCCGCCGAAGTTGAAGGGGTCTCTCACAAAATCCTATTGGTTATGTCATTGTTGGTACAATTTTTGCTCCAAATCTCTATATAGTTGAAAAAAAATCACCCAAATGCTCGAAGGCATTTGCTTCTCACGCCAACACATGGGAAGGGGCTACAGCAGCTGCTCATCAGTCGTCCTGATTAAGCCCCACTGGAATCACTGGGGGATCTCGTCGTTATTATGGAGGCCGAAAGGAAAGCATTGGAAATTGCGAACAGTGGCAACCTCACTGTTCCGGAGACGAACAGGAGGGAGTTCACCGATCACAGACTTCAAACATCTCTACGCAAATCGCTCCAGATTACATCATGTATATAATTGATAATCCCCAGATAAATCTGACTTACACAAGTGCAGTAAGTCAGATTGTTATAATCATTGAGACTCCCATACTTTTCTTTTGCCCTCTGTTGATGACGACGGCGACCATCAGATAACTTTTTGATTCCCAGGAAGTGATGACATCTGAAACCTGTCATTGGTGGCATATTTAATCAGGGATCTTTGACATCAATGTAATCTTAGTTTTCTTTCGTCACTTGATCTTTCGGAATAAACAATAGTCCTACGAATACCTGTTTACATCACAGGATTTCCCTGGGGATTATCGAATATATACATGATTAAATATGTAATACAAAACAGCAAGAAGAGTGTAAAAAATGAACTATTTAAATGAAGAATATAACAAATAGTTCGACGTATTAAAACGAAGATAAGCTGAATGTCGAAACTGAATGAATTTGGTGACAATAGTGAAATGTAAGGTAATCAGAACCAATAATATTTACTATCATAATAGAAACGAAATTAAAATCGGAATTTCCTGTTATACAAGCAGAAATTTGGGAACAGAAATAAATTGAAATCACAATGGGTTGGGTACTCAGAGCTACAGAAAACAAAAAAATCAAAAAGATCACTTACCATTTACAGAATTAAAATCAGAAATTATATAATTGTAAAAATTGAATAGAAGGAGTATACTGAAAACTGTATTCTTAGCATACCAAGGACACCAAACCCACTTAAACACCAGTATCATTTAACGGGGTTTAAATACCAACATGAATTCATCAGAAAAACATAGTCTAAAACTAATCCAATCAAGCACCACAGAACCATAGTTGGTTTCACCGATGGAAGTTTGATTATTACTGTCTTCACCTTTTAATTGGCCTCTCAAACTAACAATATGGGTAGTTTTTTTTGACTATATAGCGAAAAATCCACCAGCATTGAGTAGGTCTCTAATAAAACTCCATTGGTTATGTCATTATTGGTACATTTTTACTCCCAATCTCCTTGTAGTCGAAAAAAAATCACCCAGCTAGGTTGAACTGATGGGATATTTTTTAAACTTAATGGGACATAGAACTTTAGAATTTCTTCGGTGGGGCAAAAATGAATGGGCGGTTCCCGTTCGCACTACGAGGTTCCTCCATGTTCGCTCCCCGACGAGTTATCAAACACGCTGGCTCCGCTTCGTTTAGGGGTATTGCTGGTTTGTCATCTATTCGCGTGTTCTTTTCGTTTGTCGTTTTCTTATTTAGCGTGCTCAATTTGCCCTCTTTTCTCTTTATCCGTTGTTATTTCTTATCTTTTTTTTCGTTGAGGTTTGCAAAGTCGTATATCATCACGCTTGACCGAATCCAGGATGGGATGTAAGTAATCGAACAACGTGTCTGTTTGTTAATCCTCTCTGCTATGGTCGCTATACCTTCAAAACGACATCTACACATTGGTGGCGATGGATGTCAACTTCTTTTTGCAGTGACTTAATCGCTGCCCTCCGTTTTCAAGAGCGTAGATGGCCTTTTTAGAATACCGCGGGCGAGACACAAGTATTTCAATCTATACCACCCCGTGCTATTTAACGGTTACTCTCGGGCATTGCTAGTAACTCAGTCGAATTTCGCAACTACTAAAGGGGGAGCACCCACGCTCCCTGCTGGTGTGGCTAAGGAATAGTCGAGCAGATGGCCCTGTTTGAGCATCAAAGCTAGGCTAGTGACAGCCATCTTTCCCGAGGAATATTGACTAACTGTGATGTACTCTCGTCTGCACGGTTGGGGAGATGTTACAATGCTTTTTTTTCACTCCTTCCCCGGGTATTTCCTAACTGATGTTCGACTTAAACCTACGCAGTTCGCTTCCTTCATCTGATCCGGCCGTTTAT
Source organism: Dispira simplex (assembly GCA_027478255.1). Taxonomy (NCBI): domain Eukaryota; kingdom Fungi; phylum Kickxellomycota; class Dimargaritomycetes; order Dimargaritales; family Dimargaritaceae; genus Dispira; species Dispira simplex. Next base: position 27,281 of record JAOPJG010000073.1, on the reverse strand, counting down.
GGCTGTGATCCCGGAGATTGCCGCACCGGACCGTAAAGTGCCCTTTCGCCAACAAATGTTATGGACGGCCATCACTTTGTTCATTTTCTTGGTGTGTTCGCAGGTTCCACTCTACGGGATTGTGTCCACCGACTCCTCTGACCCTCTGTACTGGATGCGTGTGATTTTGGCATCCAACCGTGGTACATTGATGGAATTGGGTATTACTCCGATTATTACTTCGGGGATGATTATGCAGCTGTTGGCCGGTGCCAATATTATCGAGGTAGACTATAGCGTGCGTGAAGACCGTGCGCTGTTTAGTGGCGCCCAGAAATTGTTCGCGATGTTGATTACCTTTGGTCAGGGTACGGTTTCGGTCATGACCGGCTTATACGGCGACCCCAAACAGTTGGGTGCCGGTATTTGCTTGTTGTTGATTATCCAGTTGTTCGTCGCTGGTATGATTGTGATTCTGTTGGACGAATTGCTACAGAAAGGTTACGGTCTCGGTTCCGGTATCAACCTGTTCATTGCCACCAATATCTGTGAAACGATTATCTGGAAAGCGCTGAGCCCGACTACTATCAACACAGGCCGTGGTCCCGAATTTGAAGGTGCCATCATTAACCTGGTGCATCTCTTCTTTATGCGCAAGAACAAGGTGAGAGCGCTGAAGGAGGCCTTTTACCGTGCCAACCTGCCCAACATTACTAATTTGATGGCCACCGTGTTGATTTTCGCCATAGTAATTTACCTGCAAGGGTTCCGCGTGGAAATCCCTATCAAGTCCAGTCGGTTCCGTGGTCACCGTGCGATGTACCCCATCAAACTGTTTTACACTTCCAACATGCCCATTATGCTCCAATCAGCTTTGACCTCCAACGTGTTTTTCATTTCACAGATGCTCTACACCCGTTTCCCGGAAAACTTTTTGGTACGTCTCTTTGGTGTATGGGAACCCCATGAGGGCTCCAGTCAATTCTTTGCCACTAGTGGTTTAGCCTATTACATGACCCCGCCCCACAGTGTCTTTGACGCGCTCAAGGATCCCATCCACTTTGTGTTGTACGTTGCCTTTATCCTGGGGGTATGTGCACTGTTTTCGCGTACGTGGATTGAAGTGTCTGGCTCGTCACCTCGGGATGTGGCTCGTGAATTGCGGAGCCACCAGACGGTGATTGCGGGTTACCGTGATACCACCATGTACAAGGAACTCAAGCGTATTATTCCCACTGCCGCCACTGTCGGTGGTTTGGTGATTGGTGCGTTGTCGGTATCCGCAGATATGATGGGTGCCATTGGTTCGGGTACGGGTATTTTGTTGGCCGTGACTATTATTTATCAGTACTTTGAACTGTTTGCCAAGGAACAGCAAGAGGCCAGTGGAATGGACACTGTGATGATGTAAAAGTTCTGGCTGGAATTTGCAAATGAGAGGGAAAGCTGGGAAGTAAAAAAAATCATGTTTAATTTTTTTTGCCATTCACTTTTTGAGCGTGGAGAAACTCGTTATCCTTTTTTAATCTTTTTTATATTGTTGATTTTTTTGATTTGTTCAAACATCTGCGTATTGCTAGAACATAGGTTTTGCGTTACTCACTTTAAGCAAAGAGGGTCGTACAGCGCTTTGACCTGACGTTTCAAAAATCCTTTTTTTGGCTCTAAATACTTGTTTTTTCATGGAATTACTTTTGGCTTGATTTAAATGGGATTACATGGAACTATTGAGAGGAAACAGGCGGATCAGCAAGAGTCAGAGGCTTCATCGTTTACTACTAATTGTACAAAAGTGAAATCAAAATAATTAGGAGAATAAGCACCCAAAAAACTAGGAATCTTCCTTACCGTTGGCAGTAACCGACAGAAATGGATAACTATACTTCAACGAGCTATGAAAACATCTTGTGTAGTTTATACCGCAATGAGTGAGAGTTTAGCTGGACCACCAATTCTCCTCGATCTGGAATACCATGAGCAGTAGCCCGTTTAGTGAGATAGGCAATATGGGCTGTAGTAATACGCACTTTGTTGGCTGCATGAAACAAAGGCTCGGGTTCCAAAAGGTCCTTGGGAATATGGAGTAACATTTGCAAAATTTCGGTATTGGTAGGACACTCTGTTAATAATTGATGCGATACACAGTCCATAATGGCTAGCCCGATCCGGAACAAGATTTTGGGACCTTTAAGGTAAAACCAATCCCACACCCGTAACACCGAAGGCCAGGGCAAAGTCATGGTAAACAAGGTCATAAACCATTGGGTCACGTACATCAACGGGGTAATATCGTTACGGGTCAAATGGGCGGCCAGTTTAGGGTTATGTTCGGTCAAAAGTTGGTCAAATACGGCAGAATCCACCCTCACTTGGTAAAGCGTAGGGACGTAAAAACCCGGTAGGTAATTTTGTACAGTAGCAACCAACATCCAGAAACTATCCTCGGTCGATAAGCCATACATTAGAAACACCCCTACCAAACGCCCCATACCCTGACAATACCCCACCTCGGGATTATAATGAGCGTACGCCTTGAGAATTCGGTCGAGCTGGCGTTGTCCCTCACTTTCCCCGTCACGAAATAGTCGATGGTCAGGGTAACACCTAGCAACATCCCGTTCAATCACGTCGTAAATCGGTATACGGGGTTTCTTTACCAATTGTCCAAACAGTCCCGGTTTCCGTGCAAGTTTTTCCTCGACCAAAAATTGCCATACTCGCGGTCGTACCGTATCGGGTATACCGTAAATTACCAGCTTACGGGCTTTTTTGGACGACCGTACTTGCGCGGGGGACATGTACCGTAAATAGTCGTTCCATTTGGTCAGGCGGAATTCTTGACTGTGCATTTTTTTGGCAAAGGTCGGGTGGACGAATACCGAATAGGTGTCACTCACATCGTCGTCATTGTCATTGTCACCATGTTCGTGAGAGGGACCTCGACCTGCCGGCTGATACTCTGACTTGAGAAAACCGTACGAGTCGAACTTGAGATGACGACGCTGTGAGGTGGTTGTGGGCGAAACTAGTATATCTTTCTTTGTCGTCATTATCATGCCATTGGGCGGGGACGTTGGGGCACTCATGGAAACAAGCGTGACAAGGTGTACGGATGGATGTAGGTGACAATTATAGAAGCTCCTGGATTGAAAGGAGTGTAATAGTGAAGACTAGCCAGTACCTATTTTTTATTCAGCAAGAGGGAGTAGCAAGTAGAGCCAAAGTCAAAGGGAAAAGTGTGAAATAAAGTCAAAGGTACTCCTAAACCCCCCCCCCAAAAAAAAAGAACAGTGAAAAGCGCCCATGTCAAGATTAATTTAGGTACCAACTGCGAAATAATATGAACCACTCCAACTCGGGTCCAAGCATACCTTACAGTATGGTTCGCCGCTTTTGGACACTGCCCTACCTCATTGTTTTGTTTATGAAAAAGGAGGCGTGGGAACAACCCTTGGTTTTTACATCGTTTCCTTACATACCTTTTCCCATATGTAAAAAATACGATTCATGTGTAGAAACACGTTATGGTATCATATAAAGGTGTGTATGAAGGAGAAGGGTATGAGGTATCCCTGTACAATTTTGGGAAATGCGTACTCATTTTATTCAGTCAACAAGGTGAAATTTATGGTTGAAAAGAAACGCAATCCATACAACAATAGTGAACATAAACAGTCTACCCGATATGTCCGTAGGGGGATATTTGGTTATTCCTTTGTATACTACTGTCACCACCCGATCAAGAGAGAGAAACTGGAATAACGCACGTATTTCATTCTTTATAAACGACTATGTGGTTGGTAATAAAGTAAAGTGGGCGAAGCAGAGCGGGTGAGTTTGATCCGATTATCCATCTACTACTTTCATGCATTGGATACAGGAATCCACAATAACGGGAAATTGAAGGTTTTAAACTGCCAAAAGGTCGCCAAACTTTTTGAGGATAACAATGGTGGCCGCAAACAAAGACGTGTGGAGGAGAATGGAGCTGTTATCTGATCGTTTGGCGGGATCAGCAAATTGGCTGACGACGGTGTGAATCAATCGGGAAAAGAAGCCCGAACGAGCGGGGGCAATCGCCTGTGATCGGTGAGGCTTCATGGTTATAAAGGAGAGGGAGGGGAAGTGAGGGTTTAATTGAAAGTCTGAAACAAAAAACAAAGGAATGCAAAGGTAGATTGAACAATACCAACTACGAAAATAATGAAAAAATGGGCCGACCGTTTAACCTGTGTGGTGTGGTTGTATACTAATGGACTCCACGGTTTGGGATGGAAATGACACGTGCGATTTTAATCACGTGCCAGAACTTAAGCAGTAGGGCTGAAGGTGAATGTCGTATAGTATGAGCGTAGAGTCAGTCAGGAAAACCAGGGAAGTGTGGTATTTACGGGTAAAAGTGAGCTGAACCCTCTATTTCCAGAGACAATTTCCAGGACAGGATCAATTTGTTATGAAGGGTGCTGACGGTTCCCAATTTTACGAACTAGAGTACTTTCTGTTTCTTTCACTTTTACTTTCTTTCTACACCCTTTATCTTTGCATATGACTACTTCCTGTATATTGCTTATGCCTTGTATGCCCATTTTCTACCTTGTCCAATCCATAACCCAGCCTGGATTGCGCTTTTTCCTGATTAGTACCTTCCTTCTTATCCTCTAATTCTTACGTCAGTGTAATAATTGGTGTTCTTTTTGGAAATAGTGTCTCCCCTATCCTTTGATATTGACATTGCTTTCTTCAAAAAATCAAGTATCTATAATTGCGCCGTGCTGTAGACCGGCTTCATCCGGCACACGTTAGGCTCGCTACGGTGTGTTGGGTATATTGTTAATTTTCCCCTTACATCATACTTATTTTTTTATTTTGCAATACATAGTCTGGTGTACCTTATCCTTGGCCTTTTATTCGTAAGAAACCGCGCTAAATGGCCGATAAAAAGCGTTCGTCGGAAGAATCTCTGACCGTTAGTAACGCGTCCATATCGGATGACCAACAACCGCCATTGAAGAAACGCGTCACTAGTACCATAGACGTGCACGATCCCTCTACGGTGAACGACGATGGGCATTCCCCATGGGGTCCCGTAAGTAACCAAGCCCTATTTCTAGAGTGAAGTAAGAGAAGATTTTGGATAATGACCAACAAGGCAGGAATACCAAGTGGTGTTTCGCCCCCCCCTGTGCTGAAGAGTAAGAAAAATGCCACCATGGAGGGCGATTATTTCGAAGCCATTCAATGTTACTAACTTAGCACGGACGCTCTCTATCCTATATATTATTATACCCCTTGTCATTATGTAGGATGTGTTACAACAATTCAAACGTGAAGCGGTATTTCGAAAGATGCGCGAGTTCCAACGCGAAAACGAAATGTTGTCATCCGATTTACAACACTTACAAGGTCAAACTAACCAACAACGGGTGCAGTTGGGTTGGTTAAGCACTGGATGGGACCGGCTAACCCAAAATTTGGAACATTTGTCCGCGGTGATACAATCCGTACCGGTTCAGGAGGAACCACCAACACTATCATTGTTACACTGGCTTTTGACATCACAGCCTACGGGTTCGTCGTCTACCAGCGAACAAGAAGTACCGGACCCTATCCGGCAACGGACCGATAAAATCCAGTCGCTAACTAATTCTATTGCTCAAGCAGTGACTAGTTTACTGGACCAGCGACGAGTGTGGTTAGACGCTCATGCGGACAACTTAATCGCCACCGAGGACAAAAAACGGTTAGCCCAGCAAATTTATACGGAACAACAACGGTTAGTCACACTATTGGAACACCAAGCCAAGCGACGGGATGCCGCTGAATCCGACACATTGGCCAGTAAGTTGGAACTGGCGTTACGTCAATCGACCGAACTCAAACACCAATTGGAAACCACCCGGCAGCGGTTGGCCCGTAGTGAACGCAAATGCGATCGGTTACGTTCCCCGGCCACTTCACACATCTTCCAAGAGGACACCGCGAGTAATAAACCGTCCCCCACACAAGGGGAAACCCCTACGGAAACACCAACGACGACGAAACCCGATACATCCACTACGGTTACCACCGAGGCGTCGGAGGAAGCCAATCGGTTAAGCGAAGCACGTCTGCGGGAATTGGAAGAACTGCGAGAGGAAAGAGCGGCCTTGCGTCAGGAACGGGACCAGTTGTTACTCCAGTGGGAATCTCTACCCGACCAGCGTATCGCCGATTCCAGTTTATATCGACACGTATTAGCGCGTAAGGAGTTTTACCAGGGGGAAGCCCAATATTTGCATGACCTGTTGGAAAAAACCCAGACCGAAGTGGAGGATCTCAAAGCTCGACGTTTACAGTTCCAAGAAAATGTGGAAAACGAAGCATTGGCCCGTCGGAAAACTCTGGAAGGCCAAATTAAACGGTTAGAAGGGGATGCCACCCGGTTAAGAGCCAATCGGGATCACTACCAACAACTTCATCTGGCGCATTCCGCCAAGGAAGGTCCCGAACTTAAAGCCAGTCAGGAGATTCGTTCGTTGGCCAATAGTCGGAAAGAACGGATCGTGGCGTTGACGAACCAAGTGCACCGTTTACGGGCCAAATTGGCCGCTCATGCGGGGGAGGCCCCGGTGGTAGAGTTTTACCAAACGGACGAGGAACGGTCATTTACCGAAGGTTTACAGCAGCGATTGGAAGAGGCGGAACGGAGAGTGGTGGAACTAACCCAACAGCTGGAAGCTTACCAAAGTGCAACCCAAACCGAGGATCAGATCACGCTCCAATCTTGCTTGGTGGAGGCTAAACGATGGCAATCCCGTGTTAATGAATTAGAGACCGAACTTGCCAATATCCGTGCCAAGTACCAACCATCGGATGTCACTGGCACGGGGGAGGGACAAACGGATTCAACCTCATCCACTGAACAAACTTTAGTTACTACGTCATCACTGTTGGCCAAAATCGACGAGTATGAAAATCGGGTTAAACAGTTGGAATTGGATTGTGCGGCGTATAAAATGGGCGAACAAAACATCAACAAGGAGCTCGAAAGTATTTCCAAATCGTGGGACCAATTACACGAACAAAACTCCCGACGAGTATTGGACATTGCCAAACGGGAAGACCAAATTCAACAATTACAAGCGGAACGCGGTCGGATGTTGCAAAAATTCAACGTATTGAACAAACAACGGGACCAACATTCTAACCTTAATTTCGTACTTAAACGGCAGTTGGACAAGCAGCAGGAATTACTTAAAGCACTCGAAGACAAGGAAAAGCTGTTGACGAAACAAGTGCAAAACCTGGAAAAGGAAGTAGCGCTTAACCAAGGAGCCGTACGGGTTTGTAAAGAGAAACTAGTCGAACTTACCTTACGTAATACCGAATTGACGGACGTGGTAAACAAGGGGGAACATCGCATCAATGATTTACAAAAAATGTTGGGTGAACGTAATTTGGCTTGCGAAAAAGAGGCCCACCAAACCCGACGATTAATGGAAGAAAACGCCCAATTGAAACGACGACTCGAGCGTCATACCAAAGAAGGTGCGGGAGACGAAGAATTACGTAATGAACGGGACGAGTACAAAACTCTACTCAAGTGTAGCTCATGTTTAACGCGGTTTAAATCCCACGTTTTATTACGGTGCATGCACGTGTTCTGTCACGAGTGTATCCAAGCCCGGTTGGATACTCGTCAGCGTAAATGTCCAAGCTGTGCCGAACCTTTTGGCACCAATGACGTACGAAAAATTTTCTTGTAGAATCTTTTCCATACATTCAAATGGATTTGCTTTTTTTATTATTATTTTATCCTTGCTGTTATTTTTTTTAAATGAGGGGGGGGATAATAGAGAAGTTGTTTCAAGTCTGCGATATTCCTCTAAGCAACCCATGTATGATGATGATGATGTTACTACGTTCTTTTAAAAAGAAATAGAGAATGGGCTATTAATATTCTTGTGATCTGGTATAGTCCGATTTTATATTGTTAATTCATCTACTTGTAGAGTTTGAGCTTGCTTATTCGCATTTGGCATCGGTTTTCCCTCTTTTATTCCATAACACGACCCTTGCCATTGCTCCTTTCAAGTTTCCCACTCCTATTCTTTCGCCAATTTGCATAGTCTTGATTTCAGAAGGAGGGTTGAATATACATTTATCATTAGTTTTCACTAATATTATGTTTATAGTAGTTTTTTTTTTAAAAAAAAAGAAATATTCAGTTTGCAATGTATCTGTTTCCAGTATTTACGCTTGATTTAGTCGGCCTTTGCAATTGTGATCGGTTTGTGAATTTTAATGTTTCGTATGGAAAACGTTGTATCTTCATTTCCCAATTTGACCATATTATACTTGACCAGTCCTTTCTTGTTTATCGGTAAATATAAATATATATAATGAATATGGGCGAATTTATGCTATAGCGCAGAAATACAATTGAGCAAACCATAAGAAAGAGGGTGAACATACAACGTCGTCCTCATCACACACACATGCACACGTAAACGCAAATGATAAATTAAGGGTTACTTGATAAAAAAAACAGCCCGTTGATAGCAACGGTAAAGAGCGGATAAACGTACAAAGGTATACCCACCATACTTTCCTAGTGACAGGAGAAATTGTAACTGAATCATTCGAAAAAGATAGAGAGATAATACTACACACGAGTAGAAACTAGGGCTTGGATAAGTTTAGCGGATTTGATAGTAGAATCATTAAAGGGAATTGTGGAATAATCCAACTGTTTCCCCAACAAAAAGAACCGCACTTGGGTATTGTCCGGATCGAGTTGTTCATATTGACATATGTGTAATTTCACCTGTTGCAATGTATCCGATTTCGTTACGGACAGTTTGATATCTTTACCGTTACTGCTTAACCTTACACACAACGGCATCCCAGCAATTTGGGTAGATGGGGAAGCTGGTTGTGGCGGGGGATGAGTAGGGGAACTCACCAACGGAGCGGATTTACCCTCGACGCTACGCACACTCGTCCATTCTTCGTGCAGGGATGCACCCGCACTGCCCAGGTTAGACTCACTGGCAGGCGGGTCATGAGTAAAAGAGTGTGCGGTTACTACCGAAGTTGCCAACCCGCCAACATCTAATTCTGGTGACGACATTTTTCCTGTCGATATGAGTGACTGTGACGGAAATGACTCGCTCATACCACCCAAGTGGTGCAAAGTTCGTTCATCCGACACCGGTGAAGCACTAGGAGCACCATCCTGATCCCTATCACTGTTATCGACCACTTCCACCAAATTAGTCGGATCGTGTAAACAATAAATCGGTAACAGGTAATAATTACCCAACTCGTCAAAGCAACCATCACTCAACCGACCCGTAGGAACGGATATCTGAACCGAATCCACAATAGCCTGGGCCAAAGCTCTTGTATCGGCCTCAATGGCCAATTTCAACGCCTGCCAAATCTCTGCCCGACCTCCATAAGTGGGCGCGGTATCCCAAAACGCCAAACGTTCCCGTTCGAGTATACTCCGGGTCAGGTGTGCATTGGTTGATTTCCAAGTATAATGACGTTTAGAAACCAAAGGCCGATTTCCACTTTGGGTTAATAGTCTACTAGTATTACCAGGTGCACTACTACGCGGGAAACCTCCCCCTAGCCCCAACCGAAAGCCACTAGTTCCGGGTCGACGATGGTCGTGGGTAGGGGATTGGTCTGGTACACCTAAAATGGCCGGCACTAGGGGTCCCTGGTCTACCACCACTTGTGCGGACGTTGAGGTGTAATTGTGTAATGGGTTAGGATGGTGTGGACGTCGTCTACGTGAAGAGGCGGGACCCCGCTGCGCTAAAGTGTTGGGATTGTCCACATTTCCTTCTTGGGGAACCGAAAAACAAGCGCCCATGTGGCCTAACTCTAACCCTCTCTTTTGTGGATAGTTAAAAGGTGGATTGTGGAAAAAATACTAATAAAAAGCAATAGTAAAAAGGTAAAAGAAACCAACACGAAGAGGGAATACTTGAAGGTTTAAACTGACCAAAATAAGGTAAGGCTTTCCTTTGTAACGGGGTTGCCTGATTGACCAACGTTATATAAACGGCTAAACCGAATATCGGCAGTTCTGCTAAGCTTTACCAGGAGTTGCTGCAACAAGAAGCCTTGGACAGACTTTTACCACTGCTGTCAATTCTATACCGCCGTCCCTCTCCGTGTTATTTACAGTAAAGCGTATAGTCTAACTTGGTATTGGACATGCCACAGCTTAAATAAAAATACCCTAGGCTAAACATGCTTTAAACCAATGGAATATTCCCAAACATAAAAATAATCCATGGCACGTATCCCCCATGTGACCCTTTCCTCTTTTGGCAACCAGTCCACACACCCCTTCCACTGACGTGGGAAAAGTTGTGCCTTGGTTAAACTGTCATTCATTTTTATGCCATGAAAAACAACATATTAGACCAGTCAAGCACTAAACGAACACATGCAGGAGAAATGGTTTATTCTTGGACTATAAAAACAAGTATAATAAAACTTTGTAAAGAGCAATACTACTTTTATTAACCCTCACAATACCCAGACTTGGGTGCCACAAAAAAAGCCCTGAACCAGCCCAAGTGAGTTACACAGTGGCGGCTATACCCCGTATTATCCATTTGGTACTAATAACAAACTTTGGTGGAAATGGTGATTTGCTGTCATGCTCTATTATGCCAGGTAATTCCGCGTTTGGTTCTATTGTTGTTTGCACTCAGGCTCACGTTCTTTCGAAGGGGCCTTTTATCCGGGTTGGAAACCACGAAAAATAATCAAATTGTAAAAAAAGCAGTTAGTTACTTTGAATCAAAGACTCTGGATGGGGGGGGGAGGGTTTATTACGGGCGAAATAAGAAGTGGGAGGTGAGAGTGTATAACAAATCAATAGGAAACTTCCCCAAACACAGAGAAGAGGCACACGCCGAACTTGCCCTGATTCATCCCTCACACCTTTCGCCGGATGTTCAAATAGTGACGGTGGCGTGAATTAAGAAAACAATGATGTGCTAAATTTACCCCCCCCCTCCTTTCACAAGTAATGAAAAAAATGCAAACATTGCAGTAAAAATAACAAAACGTCGAAAGGGAAATAGATAAACCAGAAAAACTATAAAATGATACCGCAATAGACCAAAGAAGCACAACTACTACTACTAAAGAGGGGAGGTGAACGCTAGATCTACTACGGATGTCGAACAGTCAACCCCATGAAACAAATATCCGTTTACAACAGCAATATGAAATGAAATCAGGAAAGTGGAGAAATTGATTTAGCAAATTGATGAAATAACCCAAAAAAAAAGAATCTGATTCGAAATAGTCCTCTACATACACTTACACCCTATTCTAGGGATAGCCGTACATTTGCACTACAAGTAACCAAACTAGTTACGTACCTGTCTTTGTTCATCATCGTCATCTTCATCCTCAATGTCATCATCACCATCGCTGTCTTCGCCGTAGAAATCCTCACCGTCGTCTTCGTAGTCGTCATAGTCGAGACCTTCATATTCCAAAGCCTTGCCAGTGAACCAGTCGACAGCGTGGGGAATGATCTTTTCCTTGAATTCCTCCCCGATTTCGTAATCGGCTTCAATGCGATGTTGCATCTCTTCGAATTCCTCGTCGTCTTCGTCATTGGGTTCGGGCATGTGAAGAGTTTGGAAGAAGTTGAAGAAGGAATCGGCAGGTACGGTCTTCTTCACCACCCGGGTTTCGTTGGTGGACTTGTTACGCTGCTTGCGGGATTCCACGGCCACAGTGACGTTCTTGCCTTCCTTCCATTGAATGGTATCACCTACAGCGTAGTCAAACACCAAGTCTCCGATACCGGTATTGGCCTGGTAATAGTAGGTCTTGGTCAGGGTATCGTTGCTAAAGTAGGGGTTGGGGGCAAAAGCAAAGACCAAACGGAAGGCGTGTTTGTCGTCCAAATAGGCAATGGAGATGTCGGTCAGATGCTTGAGCACTTCCTCATCACGGTCGGTAATCAATTCATCAATCTGACCGTGGTTCTTCATACAAGTCAACCAGAATTCAGGTACACCAATGAGCGGGCTTTCGCCATCGTCATCGGCCTTGGGAGGAGCGGTAATACCTTCGGGTTTGGGATCGACCTGTTTACCAGCTTCGACTTCCTCCTCAGTAGGTTCTTCAGTCCCCACCACAATCTTGGCTCGCTTTTCGTACAGCGGCTGGTACAATGCCAAATACTTCTTCTCCAAGGCAAAGATTTCCTTGTGGAATTCTGCCTCCAATTTTCCATGTTCGGCCTGCAAATGCTTCAAACCTTGCAGCCGACGTTGCACTGAAGCGGGAAGGGATTCGACGAAATCTTCAGGGGCTCCCAGGATGGAACCCAAACGACCCTGTAGGTCACTGACCAACTGCGAGTTGAGCGTGGTTTCGGTCATTTTGGGTTGCGACATGCTTTGGACGGGGGCGGTAACGATGGGTGTGTTGTGAGGAGTGGGTGCGATAAAGTCGTCTTTTTTGGTCTCTTGCGTCTTGATGTTGACACCTACAAGCCATTTTCAAAGGGTAAAGCAAGTACCGAATAGTATTAGTTAACATCACTTTTGTGAGTAACGTTTATAAACAAACAAAATAAATACAATCTCCCCCCCTCGGAGGATACTTTCGGCCCTGGTGGCTCACCCCCTTTCTTATTTTGTCATCCCGGCTACTCATCCGGAGAAGCCATCCTTTGGTTTAAACGGACAAAAGTTCTACTGCTGAATTCTCACACCCGTTGCGGTTTAGTTCACCTCTGACCATCCGACAACAAAAAGGGCAAAGTCTACTTCCCAACCATTACAAGGCAATGCGGGGAATATGATAGTCAACTTACCTTGTGAGTTGCTTTGGTCCATAGGGGAACAAGTGATAAACAAAGTTCAAAAGTAAAGAAGGGGGAAGGAGAGAAAACGGAAAGGCGACCGTAAAAAAAATAGTGAAAAAAAAATTAAGTGAAAAAAGGTCCTCACACAAATAGTCGAGAAGGCTCCCCACACAACAGATTAGTATATTATATACTGTGAGTGTGTAATAGCAACAGTAAACCTGTGAAAGAGTGAAAAAAAAAACAGCGAGCGAAAAAAAAGGGGGGAGAAGAGAATTGCTATGTTTTTTTTTGTGTCCTTTCTCTGTACTGTAATCACTGGTCAAAATAGACAAACCGTCTTTCGGGACTGGCCTCTTTCCTTTACCCAAAAATGCAACAGTGAGAGGGCAATGGCTTTGGAGATCCTCCTCGTCCTCCAAAAAAAAATATACACAAACACATACAGATCATAGTCGTCCTTTGGGCAGTCGGCGTCCCTTGGAGCGGACCAATCGCCATCCTCAGACCCATATCGTTCCATATTCGCCCTGTCCAATCCGTTGTTCGCTTCTGACACGTGATTAAACATTGGCATACTGGCTTCGAATCTCTTACACGTGACTCACAGAAAGATTCATGTGCCCAGAATCATCAAACCATCACCAGCCTAACACCTTTGACCACTCTTCGAAGCTGTCCAATTTAGTTGATGGCAATGGAAGGGCGTATTCACCCAGACCATACCACTGACTGTCGTCACGTATAGTAAATACAGGAGCACGCTCTATTACTCTTCTTTCCTACTTCGTCACTAGCAAATTCTCAGAGTACCCACGAACCTACTTTTTTTTTACCTTTCCCCACTTTCGCGTCCTCTCGCACCCATCATCACAGCCAAGCTCTCTTTACCTTCTCTCACTCTCTACTTTTTTTTTCATCTCGTTATTATTATCATTTGATCAATATACCTATCTCATCGTTGCATTGGCCACTGCACTTGCTTTCCTTTTCTTTTCCTTTGCTTCGTTAGCAATGTATTGCGCTTGTTCCTTTACTTAACATACCAATCCATCAGTTTGCCCACTCCTTTCATCCCAGTTATCATTTCTTGTCATTTTTCACTTACGAACGGCTTGTTTCTTACCCACACATAATCTGTACCATATTACGTTCCTTTTCTTTTTCTATCACCATGGCTTCTGACGACGAATTTAACACTCAACCTCTTAGCCCCGAATCCCTTTACTCAATGGGTCTCTTCCAAAACGTACAACAAATGGACCAAACTTCGCTAGACCGACTAGTGTCTAGTCAACAATTCCATCGCAATTTGGAAACGGCACGGGTGGCGGTTTCCCAACGAGCCCGTCGTCTTTCCCAGGGCAATTCTAGTGTGCGAAACACTACACGTGACCGCCGTTGGAATGCGGATACCGAACCCGCTCGTCCACCCTCTTCTTTACGGACGGAATGGGCTGCGGTCGACCGGGCGTTAGCTCGTACTGTGTATGAGCAAATTGAGGAAGCCCGTCGTACTATTCAGAGTGGTAATGGTCAAGGCATTTGGAGTCGGTTAGTACCGGAACCACTTTCGCGTGAATCAGAGCCGGATGGATCCTGTACTTCCTCGGAGGATGAAGCCGAGTTGGAAGAGTTGTTATATTTGGGTTATAGCGATGACGATGAAGAAGCTACTGACCTTGGTAACAACTCTTTACGACGGGCCGAACCGGTTCAGTCGATGAAATGGCTCCGTCCGATGGTACGGGTGTTAACCAGTACTCTGTCCCCATGTGATCGTTTGGTTACTTATGAAGCAGCGCAGACACTTCCATTTGTGGTGGATGACTGCAATGCCACTTCAATTGCGAGTCACCGGGTGGAAAATATTTTAAGACCCAATACGTCCTATTTTAGTGTAAGACGACGCACCAATGTCGGTATTCGGCTGCGGTTTGCCCCTGAAACTAGGGATGTGGGCATTCCCGATGCCCCCACTTTTACCACAACCCATGTGTCCATGTGTTCCCCCATGGGTCGTCAAGTGGCCCCGTGTACCGAATGCATGATCTTTATTTCGCACGAGCCTGTTAAAATTAACCGTTTGTTACGCTACAATGGTTTTACTTATCCCCAATTCCAGGAGCTCATGACCAAGTATGCCAAAAATCCTAGCATCTTTCGGCACTCCGACCCTATTCCTTTGGCTTATCTTCGACCCAGTGATGATGACGGGTTCGTTGACACCGCTAAAGTGCCTGCACTGTCCGGTCGATACATTTTTGTCAAGCCGTTGCGTAGTTCAAAAAGCGCTGCTAACTTAGACTTGCAATACATTGCTATTCGGGGTTTCGCGGGACCGATTTCCCTGGCTGCTGGTGACTTGAACTAATGGAGTGACCATAGTAACCATGTGTTGATGCTGATAACCTTTTGTGACGCCCTTATTCACCTGCTATGTGGTAGAAAGGTTGGAGGCCATCAAATACTGGAAACAATGATGAAAATAACAGTGTTAAATTGTGATGACCAAGCAACGATGGTATGTATTGGCCAAAATTATTTACAAGGATTTTCTTTTTGTATTATCAGTTTATATACAACTAATTTTATCTACATAATACTCATCTGTGTGGTTCAGCTTGACATTGCTAAATTCCAATGAACTTAAATCTGTAAATTCTGTCATCAGTCGAACTGCCCTTCTTATGGCAAGGAGTCCATCATTGTTGTGAAAAATTTTTATTCTGGAATAAAACTAGCCATTGAGCGGACGTGGACAATAATGGTCATCTTTATCTCATCACTTTTCTCTTTTAAATTTATCTGGATTCTTTGAGTAACAAGGTAATCCTTAGTTATAACTTTGTCATATGAATGTCAAAGTGGATAGGCCACCCTGGCTCATTTTCGGTGAAATTTGTCAAATGATATATCTGAAGGATACAATTCATACATCATCCAATAAAAATTACTGCATGGTGTTTTGTGTATATCAAGAATATCGAAATATTTGTCAATTTTGACAGCTTTGAAAGTGAGTGTTCTCGATAGCTATCCCATAATCTGTGGCCAATTGCATCTACGATATCCCTCACTATATAACGTATACCTTTCCCTCTCCTTCAGATTTTCTTCACCGACTGTACTTTACAGGATCATGTATGCAGTTATTAACGTTACACCTTTTTTCAACAAGGTGCAGCTCAACGGGAAAACTGGTTGATGATCTATAGTGCCCCTTCCGTAACGTGAGGTATGTGGTTGACGCTGTCCTTTAGAGATCCCTGTGGGAACTCTGCTTAAGGACTCCAACCATTCGATGATCTTGCGGTCCTTGTTGTACTCTCTTCATTGTTCCTTAGCGTGAAGTAAAGAGTCTGAGGAATCTGCGAGGAAGGTGGTACATTCTGACAGTCCCCCCTTTTTATTTTTTTTTAAAAAACAAATACACCAAAGGGCTTTGGTATCTCCATATTTTCAGGAAACCCTTTCATCAGAAGTAAGGCCAAATACCAGTTGATGAGTGGCACTTATTGGATATTTAAGTAAACCATTCGTTTGAGTTGTTGAACCAACTTTACTCGTTACCAGATATCCTACGGCATTGCTGCTCCCGTGCGGAATTATTTGGTGCAGTGTGTATTCCGACGATAATCAAGTCATTGCTGTCCAACGAACTTCCTCGTCTTTTATCATACTGTCAAACATTGTATTACTTCATTAGCGGCAATGTACACTCATTAAAGCCAGTAAAAAATGCATATCATGGTATAAACGTACTTTATTAATAAAGACCGGCCAGTTTAAATTTTGCAAGGGAGCTGTAAACGGCCTAGCTGAAAAAGAGGAATTTCAACATAAACCTTAAATGAGGTAACCCAAAGATCATAAACTTATGAGATCACAGCAAAGATAAATTGCTTTAAAGCCTTCAGTGATAAAAATTTAACCATAAATTACATTCAAGACCAGAATAATATCGAAACCACAATTACTACAACAACAACTTTAGAAATTATGGCAGAGGGACCTGTGGTGCTTAGGACCGTAGGTTGTGTTGCAAATGCACCATTTCTCTACGATTTTTTCTATATATTTTACCTAGTTTAAGTCTACGATTTTTAAGGTTATTTTTTCTATATTTTCTCTTCATATTTTCTTATCCCCCACATGGATTATTTTGGAGGTTTTTTTTTGCCCCATGGTTTTTCTCAGACTAAGCATGTGATTTTTACGTTGCTTTTTTTTGTCTTTAGTTCAATGTGTTTATGACCGACCATTGATGTGAAATGGTTGAAGGAGCTTTTCTTTTCCTTTAGGATTTATTTTATATCTGTTGGGAATTGGGTAAACTAATAGCCTTTAATAAACATTGGATTGAACTAATACTAATGTCATAAGACATATAAACACTATGTAGGTACTATAGAATAAACTAAATTGGGAAGAACCTAAATCCAAGAGTGAGCACTCAGTGTGCGAATTGTATACCAGTGGGTGACGTAAGTAACAGCCACTCACGTGATATAGGCTATGTCTAGAGACGGACAACAGCCAAATATTAATAAAAACAGTTTCAAAAGACTGGTTTGTTCAAACATTCTTTAGAGATGGTTTTACCACAGACACAGCCATATTTCAATGGGCTAGAGCTTGGTAGCATTTTAGTATGGCAAATTTAATGATTTCTGTACTTTCTTAACCACCCACACCCACCATCACTTACAGTCAGGCACTCATGATGTCACAACCCACATCCCTTGTGATGGCCCATTGTGTATTTCATCATTATTATTTTTTGATTTGGGGAAAAAGGGCACCATGATTCATGGATGTGAGTTTGGTGTTGTTTTTTTTCGTATCCTTCTTAGGTTAGATCCAACAATAGAGAATGTGACCTTGATCACATGGCTGGTATCTGCCTTTTTAGGGAAATAAATTCACCCACTATTCCCTGCACATGGTTTAGTCCAATGACACAAAGCAGGATCATGATGATCCACATATGATAGCAGCAGCTTTCAAAGGGCAGGTAATTTATGACCCAATCACCAGACCCATGTTTATTCTGTACTGGTCCAGTGGACATTGCCCCAGTGCATAATGCCTGAGGGAAGTCATAGTAGTTGTTTTATCCAACAAGGTGGAATCAAAGCAATCTCACTGTGTTTTGGGATTTATACCATCCAGTCCTTAATTTAATATGATATTAACACTATGTATTGCACCGTTTCTAACTGTTATTGTACTTGTGTGATCCTTGTACTGCAGGTGTTTCACTTTCGTTTACTAGTTCAATAGGGCTGTCCAGACTGGAAATAGTCCTAAAAGAAACACCTAGTCTTGGCGACAAAAGATGTGACTCTTCACTCATTGGTCTCCGAGTCTTGACAGCTGATGGGTGCTATGCCAGTATCTCATCACCATCACAACATAAAAAAATAGATATGGATAAAAAGGAAATAAGCCCCAGCGATTGGTGTAAAGCTGATGAAAACAGACACTGCTGTTTTAAAGCCATGCTATAGTGCGGTCAACACCAGAGTGTATTACGTGTATTATTTTGTTGTGGCCAGCAAAAAGGATATGACATCAATTGTGTTCTATGGAGATGAGGGATGGGGGGGGAGGGGTCAGAGTGACCCTCCCCTGTTGTTTCGGTCCCTGATAATCTACATAGCAACTCTGATGCAGAGTCAAAGTTTTTTCTTTCGTTTATTGTCTTGGTGCTGTATCCTAAGGTTTTAACTCACGCCAGACCCAACTTTTTTTTTCGTTACTCTGACTTATGATAATGGCATTTTTTGGTCCAACTTGAAACCACCTTTATGCAGCTGGATGAGCTATGGGGCTGTGACATTGGGGACGTTGCTACTGATCACACCCGCCTTTTCCTTTTGTGGCGCAACTATCGGTTATTCCAAGAGTGAATACAGGGGAAAATTGGCATAGTCTATACAACAGGGGTATACATTTTAAATTAAAGACGCCTTGGCTGTCCATAGGTATATCTTATACTGTACGTTATTGTTACTTGTTGTCGTTTTTTTATTCCTTTTCGCTTTTTTTCACTGTTTTTTTTGTCTTGACAACTGCAGAGTGCCATTTCCAAAAGGTTGTGTGTGTATGTATGTGGTTATTTTAACGCAATATGGGAAAGTCATCCACCACACTCTTGCCACTAGTGCCTCGAACAGCTCCTCACAGGAAACCACACCAGTGGCGTACTTGGCTGACGGGGCTTCTAGTCGGTACAACCCTAGGCATGGTGGTTCTCACCACTTGGCCCTGGCCGACGGCCTTGGTCAATATGTCTGGCCATACATCACCTACGTTTACTCATAACCCAAGTGGACAGTTTCTTCACATTAGCGACATCCACGTGGACGGCCATTACCGACAAGGTGCCACTCTGGACTCGTACTGCCATCGTCATTCTAAACACCCGGAGGAACAGGATAATGATACCGTGGGACGGTTCGGTGCGCCCGTGTCCAGTTGCGATTCCCCCATTAAATTGGTGGATATCACGTTTCATTGGCTTAATCGAATAGTGGCGGCTGACTTGGATTTTGTATTGTTTACGGGAGACAGTGCTCGTCACGAACGGGACGACCGATTACCACGGAGCGTTGACGAAGTGGTGATGCTTAATCGATACGTGGCGTCCCGCTTTCTGGCCCTATTCCACCCCGATGTCACTCCAGTGATTCATGTAGTAGGCAATAACGACGTGGAGCCTCATAATTGGATGGAGCCCGGTCCGAACCCCATGCTTCAGGGATTGTACGAAGCGTGGCAGGAATATATCCCTATTGACCAAAAAGAATTGTACTTGACCATGGGATATTACCGTCGGGTTATCCAACCAGGGAAGTTAATGGTGGTGGCTTTGAACACCCAGTGGTTCTATAGCTCCAACGACGCCGTGGGTGCGTGTCGAAAGGCGGATCATCCGGGGGCCCAGCAGCTGGTGTGGTTGCAAGATACTCTAGAGCAGGCTCGAGATGCAGGCGTCCAAGTTATTATTGCAGGTCACGTTGCACCTGAATTTGACGATTATTACAATTCGTGTTATACGCGCTATTCCCGATTGGTTGTGGAATATGGGGATATGATTCAGGGGCAATTGTTTGGACATAACAACAAGGATCATTTTTATTTTTTGGCCAACGACGCCGATTCCCGTCGTCCTAGCGTTAAGAATACTCTAGTACCCACCGTCCCTTTCCTGGGTATGGACCAAGAAAAGCCGAATGTGTCAATCCAGAAGGGGGTACCTTCGCTCATCAAAGAATTGATGAAGCATTATAAATGGGTATGGGCGGACCGGGAAACAACCCAGTATACCGTGGTAAATATTTCCCCCTCGATCATCCCCACCTATAACCCGACTCTGCGTATATATCGGTATCTTACAGGTTCCACTTCTAAGGGTTCCCCCTTCGAGCGTCCTTATGGAACGTTGCTGGACTATGATCAATATTGGTTAAACCTGACGGATGCCAATGACCAGTTTATCGAGAAAGGTAACTCCCAGTACGAACCAGATTTTGAATTTTTATACTCGGCTCGTCAACAGTATAACATGCCCGACTTAACCACCGAGTCGTATCTAGACTTGGCTTACCGTATCACTCAGAACAAGACATTGCGTCGTGAATATGCCGAGTTTTTATGTGTCATGACCGATTTGCATGGTGGTGCTTATATTGACGCTTAGTCACGATACCCTTGTACCCCATATTATATAGCCATTCCCTTCATTGTACGTTCCCCATGGCGTTTTATTTTATTTATTTTCTTGTATCTTTTTAGAAGTCAATGGAGAGGTTTCCCGTGACTATTGAAAGCAGTACCGTTTACTCTACCCAGACATGATGAATCTGAGCATTTACAAGTGTCAGAATTCGTTCTTTTTTTTAAAAAAAAGGAAAAAGAAAAAGAACTAATCTTTTCAAGAGTTTTTGCGTTTTCGAGTTTGGCATGGTTCTGCTTCACTATTATTGTTTCCGTTTATTCGGTTACTGGAATTCGTAAAAAGAATTGTGTGTGCAGTGAAAGAGAAGTTTGCGATGGGTAGCTGATATTTTTCAGTTGTGATGAAAATACGGTTTGTGGTGCCATGCCAAAGTATTTTGCATTGGTGAGCAGAGAACTTGCACAGCAAGGAAGAAAGCAGCAGAAGCACAGAGTGATGCGTATTAGTAGCTTGCAATAGAACATCCAGACAGCCATTAGTACATGACATAGCACACAATACCAGTGCTTTTTAGCTGGTGACACACAGTTTGATACTACTCACCTTACAATTCCCCTTGCAGAATCGCCTGAAGAGTATGATCCTATTCTCGGAATTAAAGCACCTTGATGCCTTCACTACACCTCCTCGAAATTATCCAGATGGGTCTCTGGACAAGTACCACCAGAGGGGCAACAAAGGAACTACCTGTCATGGTCTGTGTAATTCTCTTTGTATAAACAACTATTAATCTCTCTGTCGTGTGCTCACTGGTCCGAACCTAATATCGTTGATTGCTCAAAATTACCTTTTATCGCACACATATTCTTTCGCAAAAGGCAGGTTAGAGTGGCTTCGACAAGTGTCACGTGGATATTTCTTCCACTTCGTTCACTCCCCTTTTTTTCGGGTGTTGTATTTTTTTTTTCGTTCGGATAATATCAAAATGAGCCTTATTGGATGAAGAAGCACATGTATCGAATTAACACCTGAGGAAAAGGAAAAAAAAGAAATCTGAGTATTGGGTACCTTTGTTATTTTTTTACCAGCCCAAATTGCATCGCTGTCCTATTCAGTCCAGTACTTGCACCCTCTTTTTTTGGACAGAGGTTATTTTGATTCGGTTTACTGCACTTGTTTATTTTTCCTTACTTTTTTTTCTTTCAAAAGCACCAGTGCACCGAGTATAGTGTACATTCCTCTTTTCTATTTTTACGATTTGCTACTTGGACGTTTTTCACACAATGGCCGAGCAACCCACTCAATTGGTCATTGGCATAAACTTTGGCTCAGGCTATTCCTGCATCACCATCCTGAACAAAGATCAACAGCCCGAGATTATTGCCAACGAAGATGGAGAACATAAGATTGCCACTGTGATTTCCTTTTTGGGGGACGAAGAATTGTATGGTAACCAGGCCAAGGCCCAACTGGTGAGAAATGCGCGTAATACGGTAGCCGATTTTCAACAATTGGTGGGCTTATCCTATTCGTCGGAATGGGTGGGACGTTACCCGAACAACACGGTGGTGGAAAAGAACGGCAAGGTGGGATTCCAGGTGGAATACCAGGGGAAAAACGTATCGTTTACGGCAGAGGAATTGGCCGAACAGTTTTTGAAGCGTTTGGTGGAAACTGCGGCCAATTACGTAGGGAAACCAGTTGACGGGGTGATTATGGCTTACCCTTCAAACTACTCGATGGTTCAGCGTCAAGCGTTGGAGGCGGTGACCCGGGTCGTCGGACTAAAAGTATTGCAGTTAGTGGAGGAAGCCCCTAGCGCGGTGTTGGCCTACGGAATCGGCCAAACTTCTACCACTACTAACCCTCAGGATACCAACGTGCTGGTGGTGGACGTCGGGGCTAATAGCACGACGGTGTCGGCCGTGACAGTCCGTGGTGGTT
Source organism: Dispira simplex (assembly GCA_027478255.1). Taxonomy (NCBI): domain Eukaryota; kingdom Fungi; phylum Kickxellomycota; class Dimargaritomycetes; order Dimargaritales; family Dimargaritaceae; genus Dispira; species Dispira simplex. The sequence continues at coordinate 4,830 of JAOPJG010000073.1, read as the reverse complement.
TATACAGCGTGGTCTCTGCGATTCACAATGATAAGATCCAAGGTAGTGCCTTTGATAAAGTGCTTCAATCGCATTTCCAAAACGAATTTAAACGACAAACCAAGATTGATATTACCGGTAACGCCCGGGCCCAAGCTAAGCTGGCAGCGTCGTGCGAAATCACCAAGCGTACCCTTTCCCGTAGCAGCGCCGCGCCTTGCTCGGTCGAGTCCTTGGCCGATGGTGAAGATTTACATGCCACCATCAACCGGATGCGGTTTGACATTCTATGCAACAAATTGTACTCGGAACTTTTGGCCACCGTACAAAAGGCCCTCGAAGCGGCCCACTTTTTACCCAGCGAGCTGGACCAGGTGGTGTTGGTAGGGGGTTGTACTCGTATCCCGCGGTTGCAGGCCAAGTTGCGTCAAGTTCTGGGCGATCGGGTTCAGCTGTGCCTTGATATCGAACCCGATGAGGTAGTGGCTCACGGTTGTGCTGCTCAAGCCCGGGTGTGGGTAAACGCCGGAATGGCAGCTCTTACCAGTGCCACTCCGTTGGTTACGCCCATGGTGACCGTTCCCCTGGGTATCCAACTCGGTGACGAATCGTTCACAACAGTTATCCCACGTAATACCCCGTTACCCGTCGTACGTTTAGTCGAATTGACGACTCCCTTCACCTATGCCTTTGTCACTGTGGCCGAGGGTAAAGTGGAAACTGTACCTAAACCGCCTCAAGGTGACGACGATGACGATGAGGATGACGAAGTTCCTGCTATCAAGGTTCATACTGACCGAGTGCTTGGCGATGTGCTCCTGAACGATATTCCTGCCGACAGCTCTGTATCAGTGTCATTCCAATTGTCGCTAGACAAAGTTTTGACGGTTGTGGTGACCGAACCCAAGTCCCAAAAATCCGCAACATTAACCATCGCCTAACTTGTGTCATTTCACCAACCCTTATTCATATTCTCGCCAACTGGTGTTTATGGATATTCGCGTAATAAAAATAGGAGTTTGGTCAGATATATATTTTTTGTGGCGGTTTTTACTCAACACCCTGAAAGAGTAGTGCATAGATAAACGAATTTATTGAGGAAGCTTGTGCTAAACGCTCAATAACATTATATGGTACAGGTATTAGTCGCTGGCAATAAACGATAATGGTACGAGTGTAGTAACTCTACGCAGTGGGTCTCTGAGTGGCTATACTGTATATTATTTAAACACAGTCACTCGCATCTATAACAGCACATGCCACTTGCTCTTCCCTCGTTCCCAATATACTCAGGGCTATATTTACCTAGGACAACTCTAGTCACACTACCAACGTCGGCTCTTTTTCTTCATGTGGGTCATTTTTCTCAATTTTGTGTTTTCCACTTCGTTTCTTCCCCCCCCACAAGTATCGCCCTATGTGCCCAATGGTTAGGCAGTTTGTAGTTATTCTTATTCTACTCGCCGCTCTTTTCCTATTACTTTTTTTGTCACTCGTTGGTCAATCCCTCTTGATAACTCTCACCTTGTGAATACTGTTGGTCAGGACTGCTGGTGAACCTCTAATCCACCATTACCATGTCTGCGTCACCAAACGATCCAGGTCAATCCCATCGACCTTATGCCAGCAGCAATAGCAATAGCGAGTTTTTATTTTCGCCCGAAGCCGCGGCTCAGTTAAATCCCTTGTCCGGAATTTACGGAAGTCAAGGGTTGAGCGCCACAGGGTTTCCGGGGAGCGAAGCCCTGTATGATAATAACCAGGCTTATACGGCACTGTTTCAGGATGGCGATGTGGTGAGGTACGATGACAGGGGTACTACAGCCGCTCGCAGTTTATTGTCTTTTGCGGGACTGCGCTATGCTACGGTGGCCATGTCCAACCCTTTTGAAGTGGGCCAAACGTTACTCCAGGTGCGATATCTGCCAGCGGGTGGTGAATTGACACATGTTCGGGATACTATGGAGGACACCAGTCGCCCTACGGACGACGAAGGTACCCAAGTAAGTAAACGGCATACTTTAGTTAAAGGAGTTTCGTTTGCATTCCCCCCACTTCTTACAATTGATCAAAATGGACTGATTTTTTTTCTGTTTGTAACACTGGGTGAGACGTAAAGAGGAAAGACACTAACATGTGGTTGACTTTTATGGTATCTCTATCGTATTGGTAAATCACGACTTGTTTACACTAGGATATACCTGGCCCAGAAGATCCTGGCTATTACGAATATTTACGTAGCCATCCTCCTCCCACCACAGGCACTGCGCCATCTTATTACTCCTCACCCGGGCGTCGTCAGCGTGGTCTACGATCAGACCATACAGGGTATTTGGTTCCCACTCCCACTCCCGCCACACAAGACCATGATGGTACCCGTGATCCTTGTCAGTTGGCCGTGTTGGAAGCAGGAATTTGGGGCACGATGCTCTGCGTTTTTAACAAAGATGGTGAGGGTCTGTTTAGTCTTTTCAAGGGCCAATTGACAGGGTGGTTGGTAGAAATGGGGCAACTCATGATCCAACCCACGCTGGAAGGTGCGTTAAACGACCTGTGCAATCTGTACGATGACACCATTCCTCTGGTCTATTTGGAGCACTTTTTACCCAACTTGGGCACTTTGGTGGCTAGCCACGCACTCACTGGGTGGCTCTTGAGTCCTTTGGAACTCTTGCGGACGCGATTAATGATCCAGAGTAGTCTGCCCCAATATCGAAAATACACGAGCGTGTTTAGCGGACTTCGAACCGTGTTACGCGAGGAAGGCGGCTTATCGGCCCTCTACTTTTCCGGGGTGCATTTGATTCCCACCGTTGTATTTCATTCGTTGCGGGCGCTTTTCGAAAACACGTCGGCGTTGGTCATTGCGCGGGTATTCGGTATTTCCACCGCCGACGCTCCCTTGTCGTACGCTTTAGCTGAATTCGCCATACGCACGGTGGAACTTTTAGTGATGCTTCCCATTGATACGATACGCAAACGCTTGCAAGCCCAACCTCGCTACACCAAAGCATTCCAATTGAGCGTGACGTCGCAGAGTGCCCCCCATGCGGGTAGTCGGTCCCGTCGAGGCGTGGCGAGTGGTATAGCGAGCACGGGGACACTTACTACTTTGGGTTTCCGACCTTTCCATCCGTTGGTGAACCTTTCTCCGATTCCTTACACAGGTATGCTCAATTGCGCTTACCGGGTGTTGAGTGAGGAAGGGATCTCCCCCACCAAGGCTCGGCAAATGGCCCGTCGGTCTCGTAACTACGGTGGGGATCAACGTAGCCAAGATCCGTTGCAGGAATCCGATATATCCACCAACCGTATTCAACAACGGCGCCGTGGAGGTCCTTCTACACCGCTGTCCTCCACGTGGGGTCTACGGGGACTCTACCAGGGTCTGGGACTACACCTCACCAGCCACGCGGCACTATTTGCGGTGAGTTTATTGACAGGTATCGAAGTGGAAGATGACTGGTAAATGTATCTCGAGAATTATTGTGGATCAGTTTTGAAGCCTGTCGATTGGGACAGGGCACTCTTTTGATTCGGTCCTCTACTACCATCTGGTTATCTTTAGGATTCTGGAGGTGTGTATGAAATTTGACAGCCCTAGTTTTTTTTATATGTATTTGTTATTCTTTATGAGTAAAGATGGCCTTTAATAAACTAAACTATAGACTAATTGTGATAAACTGGGGGAGTGCTGTTAGACATTTAAATATAGATAAACAATAAACCATTTTTCACCAGAGTGAAGAAAGGAGTGAGAGAGTGAACGAGATATAATATACCAGACTGAGAGCGTGAGTAGCGAAGGAAATCACGTGATGTAAATTACTGACGAAGGGGGAAAACATGATTAACAGTATTACTCCATTTTAGAACGAGGAAACGATTTAATTACCAGGAGGTTTTCAAGGATATAGGTTATCAATGTTGAAATTTACAAATAGGGACGTAATCAAGGTGCAATGTCTAATCGATTACAAGAGTGATATACTCCCCCCTCGCCTGCCGGACTTGCTTTGATTATTCGCCAGCAGCTTACTCATTGAATATGGGTTGGTGGGCGTAGTCTGGAGCATTTGTTCCTGGGAATAAAACAATAAAAAAGCTACCATCTAGTCGCCGAAGGTCAGCAGGATTTAATCCAGGATCGACCTTCAGTGTAATCCATTTTTTATTGTCGAATTCGTTTGCTAAACAGCCACTTTTCTCTATTCTGAAGAGAGCATTTGGTTGGCAAGGTCAACTTCGTCTGACTGCTGATTGGAATAAAGCCTAGAGTCAGACACTATGTAAATCTCACATGCTTAAGTAATCCAGTAAGTGAATGAAATATATGGGTGATTTTTTTTCGACTCTGTAGCGTTTTCGATGAAAGAAAATTACAGAAATAATCACGTGATTTTGACGGAAGAAAAAATGCCGCCCACTTCCCTTTTTTCTTCTCTTCATTAAAAAAAAGGTATGGCATACACTACCATCACTATATGGGTAGTTTTTTTTGACTAATAGGGATAAATCGGCCAGCTTTGAGCAGGTCTCTCACCAAATCCTATTAGATATATCTTAGTTGGTACACTTATTGCACCCAATCTCTATATTGTCGAAAAAAATCACCCCTATTGTCAGTTACTATTGTGATCATTGCATTTCTCTACTGATATCACCACCATTGGATGCAATAAACCCTCTATGCTTAGTTGGTTATGATGAAAATGAGCACCATGGCTATGAATGAAACCATGATACATTTGATTTTGTATTCCACATGATTAAGTTAGTAAGACTCAGTGCTTGATTCACTACCAACAGTGGTGGGTTGGGAGTTTACTTCCAACTAGCTATGTCCTGCGA